>CM026279.1:17404397-17559616 GCA_014851415.1 Cnaphalocrocis medinalis
AAGCTTTTCCCCTGATTATATGCCGCTATTTCTGATGGAGACAAAAAGTTTGGAAGTTTCACGCAAGACCAGTTTTATTGATATCTCGTAATTTTAAGTGCGCAAACGCGTAAGAAAATAACTTTACACTCTTCTTCACTTTGCCAACATTTGAAAGTATTTTGATGAAGACAATAAAAACTCCTTCCTAGATGAAATTGCATTCCTAATTGGCGGTTTACTTAAATAATATCGACTTTAAGTAGATAATAATATGGTGAGAGCTCAAAGAGCTCGAACTTCCACCATCAGAGTGCTGGGTCTCACGACACCGGATTAGAAACCATAAAGCGAGGTAATAGCCCACATTATCAAGTGAACTCTACTTTTACGACCGCATCTAAAATGCCACTACCAGCGTAAAATAAAAATATTTTACTATCGGAGATACTAGTTTCAAATATCAGTATGTTTTTTCATGAATTATTTTTGTTTCAGAAAGTCATCCATACATTTCAAGGTAAGTCGGATCAGTTTTTTGATTACCATGAATCGTTTGAGAGCATTCACGGAAAAAAACCTGGCCAAGTGCGAATCAGACTTAGACAAACATGTAAAAAACTTTGCTTTAAATACGTTAACTACCAACTTATTCATATTCAATTTTAAAACCTTCTAAGAATTTCCATTAGCTAAGTATCTTGAGCGAATTAGGGAGATAGCCATTCGCATAGACAATGTGAGAATATTACAAAAGCAAAACCTGTTCTAGAAACACTGGCTGATTTTATCTGCGTAAATTAGATTTCATTGTTGTAGAAAATTAGTAGTGCAAATGAAATAAGCCGATTAATTCCATTCACAGCGACGAGCAGTTATTGTATTGTGTCTGTTAGACGCCATGTTGTTTCCATGTTTTATGCTGATTACATGCAGGGAATATTGCACTGGACTGGAGTAATAACACAATAGGGGTGTAGTTGCCGTGGAGGATAGTAGGCGACCTCTGTATCACCTATGATTAGAAAACTCACAGATAAGCTCACGAAAACAGCGCCTGTGTTTCACCGAGTGCATCGGAGGCCCAATTCGAAGGGACGGGGTTAAAAGGTTAGTATGGCATTTGTGACTCCAGTGGTGTTGCGAATGTCCTACCCATACTACCACTACCCAGTACTTACCCATTTAAAGAAGTAAAGTTTCACCTACCTACTTAATACGCTGCCTTAGCCATCTGGACTGGATCTTGGATTTATTCTCAGCCACTTGTTGCCAATCCGGCCTTTGAAAGTAACGTAAGATCCTCCTCGAACTGGTATATCCAGCGATATCTGGGATGCTCTATAGGGCGCTTCCCGGACGACCGGCCCAGGATAAGCTCTACTCACCTCGATCCGACTCCATTCTCTCAACGAAGAAACATGTACTACTTTAACATATTTTTACTATACCTAATAATAAAGTTTGTACCAATTAACAATTGCAATAGTGTGGAAATGAAAACGTATCAATGCATACGTGATCACTCATTGGGTAAACAATCCAGGGTTGTTATGTTAATTCACGGATTGTATAACCAAACTTCAAACATTGACAAATGAAATGAAACCCAACTTAAAAATGTATCATATTGCGCGTGCTATAACTTGTATTTTGCAATGCAGTAAAATAGGTTTCACGTATTTTATCGGCAATTTTTCCGCCAAATCGCTCAGCTTATGCTTCGTTTTATATGGGTGCATCAAACCTGACCGGATGCGCTTACCTGCGCCGGCTAGTCCGGGTACTTACCTCGTGATATACGCAGTCGGTATCCAGCTCAGTAGAGAAGCAGAGAACTGTCTTACAATTCAAGTGCTTCTGAGTTACAATAATTCATTTCGCTTTCGCCTTTTTAAACACAAGCTAGAGACTATCATCCCTTCTCGGTATATATTCCGCGACTGCAAAAGCGTCTTTCCTCCTCCTTTTTACGACTTCCATGGATTACAACGCCGTAAATGTTTAAAACTATAGTGAAAAGGCTGCTTTTGGGTACCTAATCTCGTACCACTTTTAGAACATTAAGGTAGGATTCAGTGTAAAGCCTGAGGTAAGATACAAGAGAGGCCTGCACGTGGAGAGGACCCCAAGGCAGACTTTGATTTAAAGCGCAACCTAATAACTACTTCGTAACTAAGACCATCTAATTTGTGTGGTGCATAGGTTTACAATTAGATATAGTTGTTTATAGTTATAGTTATTATTTTATAAATAATATTTTACTCACGAGATTATAAGCAATAAATCCTACGGTTGACCGCTGCTGCTATTATAAAGTTCATGTCTTTGCACGATAGCAGCCATAAAAAAGTTCGCCTTAGGCTTAGTTTAGTCGATGCGTCTTACGCTCTGTGTTTGATTAAGTTAGATAAGATGTTTCACTGCATTTTTCTGTACACTGTACCGATAGAAAGATTTACCCGGCTTTTATCGTGAAATATGCATCGCAGGCGCGGAATTCGAAAATATGGTGTACAAGGGCGATTGTTCACCCCGGCGCAGGAGTCGGGGGATTGTGCGAATTTTGGAGGAATTCGCGAGGAATATATGATTTTAAGCAAATACCAGCTATTTTTCAATCTTATTTATGTTCGAGATTTTGTTAAAATACTGGCCCGATCAGGATCGATTCAAACGAAGTGGGACTTGTAAAATATTGCAGTTTGTATTTGACTATTTCAGTTTTAGAGAACCTTTGTGAAAAGCGTTCAGTTTTTTCTGAATAAAATAAAGTTCAGTAAAAAATATTTCTTTCGGACTAAAAATACATACATGGTGTATCTGCACGTATCTGTGAACATTTACATCCCTTTAACTACGTCTCCTACCAAGCATTTTAAACAAGATTTTTTTATGACGAAAACGAAAAAACCATTTTGTAAGGGGAGTCAACAAAAGATTCGGCAAATTTCAAAAGTCGTAGAACAAACGTTGTTAAGAATGATTGGTAGAAGATGTAATTAAAGAGATGTAAGTGTCCACAGATACATCTTCTATAGTTTTAATAACAATGTTTTTTTTACAATCAATGTAAATATTTTATGCAAAATCTAAGTTAAATAATAATTAAAGCCAATTAGTACGTTTTGTCACTAAAATCATAGGAAAATAAACGAATTGGCAAAAGAAATTTGAATGAATATTTGAGTAAAATAACCGGGATTTCATATAATTGTATACAATTATTAATTAGATAAGAAGACCTACCCCAAACTTACTTTGAATTTTAAATTTGGTAAATGGATTAGTGTTGAAACAATTGTACAGGGAATTTTGCGGAATAGTACCTAAAGAGATTGAATAGGTAGGTAACTACAAATTTTGGATTATAAAGTCCCCCAGTACAGACACGCACGGCGATGGCCACTCCGCCGCCAGGGTTATGGCCTATAAAACATCCGGGACCAATGCTATATCAACAGAGAGCATGCCTATTGTCCGGTTTATTTCCGGTATGATATGTTTTTCAATATAGGACTATGTGTTTGCAGTTTGAAAGTGGAAAATATGATTATATCGCTTGAATTTGACCGAAGCAGAGTGATGCTTCAGCACAGTATAATATGCGCTTTCGCTATGAATGGGCCGGCTAGACCGGAGTGGTACCACGGCCTCACAATAGGCTGACGTTTATCGCCGCCCGTATTGCTTCAGTGAAATTTATTTTTGCGATATTTTTCTTAAATGAAATCATTTTTAAACGGGTTACTAGTATAGAAATGATGTATTTTTGACACCTTTTTGTAGTGTTCTGGAGCTTAAAAGTTTATTTTCCTGATTGTTCCTGTTACGGCTTCCTGTTAAAATCTCACATAAGACACTCAATTCGCTTACATCCTCCATGCTCCCAAATGAGCTATAAAACAAACAACAAGGTGTAACTTGATCCAGCACTTGCGCGCGGTGCTTACGTTTGAGAACGCCGTTTGTATGTCTTGTCTGATGACAGTAAACGTTTTACCGGCCGTAACTCGAATTGGCCTCTTATTGTTGGAATCGTCGCTGTCTCAAATAATAGGCCGTATAACCACAGCACAAAGATTTCTAGTTCAAAGAGTTAGAATTCTTGAATAAGTTTTTATAATAGAATTTTATTTTCAAGAATGTCGATACATAATATACAGATGGTATTGTGAAGTGCTAGACACATTAACCCCTTCAGACAATGCATTTTAATGGTTTATGTCTACTTGTTTTCGTGTTTCGACTGTATAAACGTTTGCCTAAAAACTACATTTTCTAAAGTCATGGGGTCGCGGGCAGTTTCGCCGAGTGAGAGAGGGTACTAGAAGCCTAAAAGTAAAAAACCTTAAAGCAAGTAAGTAAAACTGTTGGTAACGCATTTGTGAGGGAAGCGGCAATCAACGCACCATTGGGTGATCCGTACATTAAACCACGAAATCCAATTACATTTGACTATAAATAATCTTTGACCTCGATAATTTTCTGATCTCTTTGTACATAATATTTTACTCTGTGTGACGAACAAATAAAAATATCCTATTACGGTTATTATTACAATAACTTTCCCATCGTTTTGAATATGAAATCCTTTGTTGTAGAATGTTTAGTTTTATAAATACCTCCATAAATGTGGCTTATAGGAGGTACTTATTCTGAAGCTATTTTTTGGAAGACGTTACTTACTATTAAATGGGGCAAAAAGATCTCATTCTTATCTTTAGTATTTTATTCCCGGTTGCGTTCACGGTACTTTTAGACCCTTGTTCAGGGTTTGGGGCATCTGGTAAATACAATAGGTACCTATACAGACTGCCGTCTGATTTTGTAACAAGGGAACCAGACCAATTAAATTATGGTTATACGTTTCAGATGTCACGGTACACGCAAAGTACAGGTTTCCTCACGATACGTTTTCCCTCACAGCCAAACTAATAGTATAAATAGCCACGCATAAAGATTTTTATTTCTTTTATTAATACTTGTAAGCAAAGAAGTTTAATAAGGTCACAATAAATAAATTTAATACAGATGCTGTAACCAAAACCAAAATTAAAAAAAATACTTATTTATTATACGGCATTTTGTGGTGGCGGCTATCAAATGTAGCTAAAAACTCTCTCGACTCTTCAACAGTAAAAAAAAGGAGTTTTTTTTTTGTGTCGGTGTACCTAACTACCATATAAACACAGCGTTTTATACGCGCGGTTTTTTGAAGCGCATTTATGACAGTCGTAAGAGAGTTGATGCGTTTCTATGCTCATTCCGTAACCAGAAAAACGTTCAGAAATGTATTGGCAAATAGGCATTTTTAAGTGAATCGCGCGTGTATGCTCGCATGCTAAATCGACTGTTTACGCGTGGAAAAATAAGCTAATAAACCACTCTAAAGTTTCCTTACTGGTCTACTGGGGTTGTGGGATCGAAAGTAGAATGAATTTTGTTTCTTTTTAATAAAGCTGAATGGATACATCAGTCCTTTTGTCAGTTCACGTTTTGTATCATTGAAAAGATCCGAAATTATGAAATTTTATTAAAACATCTCGTTACTAAGCCTCCACTCGGAGATGCTTTGATGTTGTGAACAAACGTGATATTTAATAAATGTTTCATACTTTACTGTATAATAAGCCAACAGGCAAAAAACAGTCCATTTCAGCCGGATCTGAATTTGTTTTATTAATTTCTCTTCCATTAAAAGGTCATTAAAACTAAGCTGTTTAATGAGATGCCTTTCAATTCAAACGGGTTCTGAGAGATTGTGAACAATGATAAGTAACATAGGCACTTTCACATTACCAGAATATGTTTCGGGTGGCCGAATAGCGAATAGCTGTTGTGGTAAAGGTGTGTTATAATCATAATTTCCCGAGGGATAAATCAGATACTAAATAAAACAATTTTGTTTTTTAACGATGACGTAACCTCCTTTTCTCCACGATTATTCTCTCTGTATGTCCCAAAAAGTTGGCTGATAGAGAATACCTCATTACATTAAGTTCGCCTATTGTAGAACATTTTGTGTACAATACAGTTTTAAATAAATAAATATTGCTGCTAGTTAATATAGTCCATTATTTTAACCATGGTGAGTACCATGATGATCTGGTGTGACTGGTTTGGAAACCTAATCGCTTTATTGTTTGGTTTTTAGTAGAATATTTGAACATTTCTAGAATATTCGGGACGTCGTTAACACTAAACACATCTTACGTTAAAACGTCTATCTATAGTGATACCTTTGTGAAGGAATGACGCCTTAGTGACTTGCAAACTCACTTTGTATGCGGCTGGCGGCCATTTCACAGGAATCGGCTTCGTGACAAATCACCTTACAACTCGCCAACAATATGCAATAGTGTCGGGACGATAAATACAGCTAAGGTACTGAAGCTTAAATCATACACTAGGTGGTATCAGCCAATTTATTGTTACTTTAGGGCAAACGCTTCCATCATCGCTACATGATGGTATTAACTTATACATAATCATCACGTTTGCATAGTTTGCAAGTTCGAAGAATTCGGAACATAGATACTTTTTTCTCGGGAATCGAAACGAGGATGCAGAGACCAAGGACTTGTAAATCACTAGACCACCTGAGCGTCAAATCATACACAACATCTGGTAAATACACAACAGACACCAAATATTAGTATGGAAGAGCCTTTACATCGAAGGTCTAAATATAAGCGTTTATTAAAAGGTAAAAAAGATTTTCCTGTTTTCTTGGAAAATCAATTACTTGTCCCTAAATATATTTGTCACAGGTAAATGTTTTTCTGTCTTAAGGGCATAAAAGGTTAAACCTTTCACTGGTTTTCACTCTTGTGTCATGTCAGATAAGTTCAGGGTAGTTCTAGGTAAACATATCTTCGGTCGAGTTGGGAAAATATTTTCTCGTACTTCGATACATTAAAGTATCTACTTAAACCTCAACAAATTGGTCAGCAACGATTTGTTTTATTAATTTCTCTTCCATTAAAAGGTCATTAAAACTAAGCTGTTTAATGAGATGCCTTTCAATTGAAACGGGTTCTGAGAGATTGTGAACAAAGATAAGTAACATAGGCACTTTCACATTACCAGAATATGTTTCGGGTGGCCGAATAGCGAATAGCTGTTGTGGTAAAGGTGTGTTATAATCATAATTTCCCGAGGGATAAATCAGATACTAAATAAAACAATTTTGTTTTTTAACGATGACGTAACCTCCACGATTATTCTCTCTGTATGTCCCAAAAAGTTGGCTGATAGAGAATACCTCATTACATTAAGTTCGCCTATTGTATAACATTGTGTGTACAATACAGTTTTAAATAAATAAATATTGCTGCTAGTTAATATAGTCCATTATTTTAACCATGATGAGTACCATGATGATCTGGTGTGACTTGGTTTTGAAACCTAATCGCTTTATTGTTTTGGTTTTTAGTAGAATATTTGAACATTTCTAGAATATTCGGGACGTCGTTGACACTAAACACATCTTACGTTAAAACGTCTATCTATAGTGACACCTTTGTGAAGGAATGACGCCTTAGTGACTTGCAAACTTACTTTGTATGCGGCTGGCGGCCATTTCACAGGAATCGGCTTCGTGACAAATCACCTCACAACTCGCCAACAATATGCAATAGTGTCGGGACGATAAATACAGCTGAGGTACTGAAGCTTAAATTATACACTAGGTAGTATCAGCCAATTTATTGTCACTTCAGGGCAAACGCCTCCATCATCATAGAAATCAAGTCGCTACATGATGGTATTAGACTTACTTATACATAATCATCACGTTTGCATAGTGCGAATTAGTGATAGATAACCCGAGCAAGTTCGAAGAATTCGGAACATAGATACTTTTTTCTCGGGAATCGAAACGAGGATGCAGAGACCAAGGACTTGTAAATCACTAGACCACCTGAGCGTCAAATCATACACAACATCTGGTAAATACACAACAGACACCAAATATTAGTATGGAAGAGCCTTTACATCGAAGGTCTAAATATAAGCGTTTATTAAAAGGTAAAAAAGATTTTCCTGTTTTCTTGGAAAATCAATTACTTGTCCCTAAATATATTTGTCACAGGTAAATGTTTTTCTGTCTTAAGGGCATAAAAGGTTAAACCTTTCACTGGTTTTCACTCTTGTGTCATGTCAGATAAGTTCAGGGTAGTTCTAGGTAAACATATCTTCGGTCGAGTTGGGAAAATATTTTCTCGTACTTCGATACATTAAAGTATCTACTTAAACCTCAACAAATTGGTCAGCAACGATTTGATTTTATTATATTTGTCTAGGTTTTTACTTTTTTTATGTGATTAGTGGCAGACGGACTGACGGATCACCTGGTGGTAAGCGATTACCGCCCCCCATAGACACCCGCAACACTAGTGGATTCACAAGTGAGCTGCCACCTTTTAACCCCCTTTCCTCCCCGATTGGGCACTACTCGGCGAAACACAGCGCAATCGCACGCCGGTCATTTGTGAGGCCGTGGTATCACTCCAGTCGATCATGCCCATTCAAGCCAAGGCATGGCACTTCCACTAGATTTGGATTGCACACGACTCAACAATAGTTTTACGAAATATTTTTATACTAACCGGTTCGTGACTTATTAAGTTTGAGAAGTCAAAATAATTTTCGAAGAAATTCAAAAACTCATCGAACAAACGTTGTTAAAACTGGTGGATAGATGTGGTGGTTAAAGGTATGTAAATGTTTACCGGTACACCGTGTATCTAGTATATCTAGCGGTATAATAGTACGTTGACACGTGTACTAGAATACGCAAACCAATAGGCTTTACACGAGGACGTGCCGATCACCTGCGCGGGCACACGGAGACAAACATTTGCGGGAGCGACGAGCTAGCCTATGGCTTAATCTGTAATCTATAACTATTTATAAAGTGTGCGTCGCAGAAGACCAGCGTGAAGCAGCGCCTGCAATAATTCACACAACATCTCATACATTGATCTGACTCCGTGCTAAGTAGCTTAAGCACTTGTATTACAGATATCATACAACAGAGGATCACAAATATAATACTTAAATACACATAATATAATACCCAGACACTTAAAAAACATACAAGCGTTCATCACACAAATGTTTGTCCAAGGTGGGGATCGAACCCACGACCTTTGGCGCATGAGGTAGGGTCACTACCAAATGCGCCATCCGGCTAGTCAAAATGCAATGTGTTTCGCTGAGTGAGTTAGGGTGGAGGCCCGATCAGGGGTGGAAATTGAGTTGAAAGGTTGGCAGCGCAACAGCATCAATAATAGAGAGATCTAGATAATAATATTAGTTAGATAAATAACCATTACTAATGATTAAAACATATTGCGAAATTGAGTCCCGAAACGAAATGAGGGCGGGCGAGAAAAACTCGACGAATTTCCAAAATTCACAGAACAAAAAGTATTGTTACGAAGTTTGTAAATGTATTTCAGTATCTATTATATTTGTAGCCTGTTGTCTGCTTTAAGCTACTTATTACGAACTCAGGCCAATATAATAGACGTAAGCTTTAATAAATAATTTAATCAAAATGTTCACGGCTGTGAATACGTTCACATTATCAGATCACCAAAAATAAACAGCATATTCCACAAACATACTCGTATTAATGAATAATGCCTCGGAATGGCAAATCCTGGCAAAGCGGCTCTTGTGTAATTAACATCTGTTGTTATCGGAAACCCATAACACCCGCGTTTGATGGCGTCGGTACACGGGAAAAATTAATATGCAAATATTTCGAGAGAAGGTCGACGGGGAAACATATTGGGGGCCTGACGTGATCCGGGACATGTCACCTCGCACAAAGCAAGAACGTCATGTAAAGTACTTATGTTTCTTTTTATGTGAAAAAGGCGGATATAAAGACACTCTTGAGTATTTTTGCCAAAGTGCCGAAGCGGTGGTAGCTCACGACGTGCGCTTTCGTAACTAGAGGTCACGGTCGTAGGTTCAAATCTAGGATGTTCGTACCTACCTGGCGAATAAAATATAAAACTAGACCACTTTGATCTAGGTGCTTGAAGGCTCACAAAACTCTTTTTTTGTAGGAACCTAACCTCCAACCGCCGTTTTACAAAACCTTAGTTAGTTCGCGTTTTGTAATGGTAATTTTTTGTATGAATTTCTTTTTCCTTTTCCCTAACAGGAGTGATCCAGTGTATGTTTTAAGATAATTTAACACTTTGTTATTAAATTTAATTAATAAAAATAACTGTGACAATACTTGTTATTTTATAGAGGTATAAAGGGATGATAAGTGTACGAGTACGAGTATATTTTACTCACTTGTTATTACAAAAAACTCTATTATACTGATGGTTGTTTACCCATACATCACCGAAAGAGAACTAGGTCGTCTAGTTAACAACTATTAGCACGTAGTATTTATTAAGGTGGTATGATTCCTGTGCAGGTGGCCATAACTCCCGGTAAGTAGGTTCTGGTGTTAGCGCCAAGCGCCGTAAAGCGCTGAGAGGTCAGCTTTACGACCCCCCGGCGAGCGGGATATGAATTTATGATGTTTCAATCTTTGCTTACTTGGTGAAGTCTTTAATTAAAGCGTAAATAACTTGGTATAATAGGGAATGTACGTATTAGAATGACAGTTACAAATTAGACCCTTATAGTTCTGACGTTATCGATGAACGTAAGTACCAAATAAAGTAGAGATACTATTTTTGCGGGCTGAAGACAATGTCGGGTCGTCGGAAGGCGGTCTAGACTGGACGGAAGTCGTCTGGGCATCCGTTGTAACTGCAACGTGGGCTCTCTCTTTGCTTGTCATCAGGCTGAGGGAAGCCAATACATTGAGCCACTATAAAAAAATACGCCACAAGGCTTTCCTGAAAGAAATAAGATTGCCTTGTTTTTGCTGTCATATAGATGAGCTTATAGCGTCATATTTCGCTTAACTAAACTAAGGAAGCTGGTAATTTTATAAATAAATCAAACTTAATTAGGTTACCTAAGTGAGAAAGTAATGTACACTGTAAATACTAAATATAATTTATGTAAATTATTAGTCAGTCAGAAGTTACATGTAACTTCTTACTAATAATAGAGTTTCCTATGCACAATGCACATTGAGTGTGTAGGTACTCGTATTTGTAGTTTAGTTGTTTGTACACGCTACACACACAGCCAAACATTTGCCTAATGGCCGCTCAACACGCGGTGGAAAATTAAACGGGTACATACTCAGGAGGCTGACGAGCACATGTCACCGTGAAACAGTTCGAATAATAAGTTGATCAACTTTCGGAAAATAATAAATGATGCTATTTTTCATGTTAAAATACCTAACCTATAATATGTGAGAACCGAGGGACCCACTAAACCACTAACGCGCCAGCCGATGTGCAGTCACTTTTTTGTCAAGGGAAACCGTCATGGCCTTCACCTTGTAACATGTGGGGAGCAAGGTGTGTGGGACTCTAACCTTAACCAAAACCTCTGGGGTGTCGATCTCAGCGCAATCGCGGTAGCATATCCCATAGCTGGAACTGGACCTCACAGCGAATCATTCTAGCTGTTTACCCTTACTTCATCATCATCATAACAGCCCACATCCACCCACTAGATGCTAAACTGAGGTCCATCTACACGGTGATTGGTTATTTTTGATGTGACATGTTATAACGTCACTAAACAACCAATGAAGCCGAAATTTAACCTCAGTCTAACAATACGCAATCTAGTACAACCGCAACCTACCAGGACACCCAGTAGTACTCGTATTTTTCCCCGCGGAGTCCTAAACTGAGCAAGCCACTTTCCAGTGGTGAGTACCTATACTAGGCGCGTTTAGTCGCCGCTAATGACAGGGTCAGTATTCATAGCGCCCATAGCCACAGGGCTGCCCTGTGCCCTCAGGGCACATGGGCGGCCACCAGTACTAACTTAACCCAGCAGATTATCGGCGCAAACGATCGCTTCGGCGGTTGTTGTCTCAGCCGATCATGCGCGATGGCTTTCACGGTTAATGTGACACACTAATCATTTCACCTAGTGTAATACTGTGTGTAAACTGTTGACCGTTGTAAGCGGAGAAGAGCTTGGGAATGTAATGACGCGCGTTATGCATTTATCCGGTGTGAGTCAAGTGAGTGTTAGGCATTTATCAGTTGAGTATGAACTGAGTACCTATAAAGAGTGTGTATATGTCTAGGGTATCGAGTGAGTGTTATCGACTGATCACTTGAATATGAAGTGAGTAGGTATTCTATCTCACTTGATTCAGCGTATAAGTTTATTTTTGAGGAACATCATCATACGTACATATATTATACGAGTTTCATGTGTGTATTAGTTTTTTTAGATGAGTGCACGAGTCAACATTATTTTGGACAGCTAAGTAATAACAGATATCCTGTTCCGTTAAGTATCACTTGAGTATTGAGTATCATATTGAATAAATAAAGTTATTAGTAAACAAAATATGAGTGTAGGTACGATGAAGGCAAGTACATAATTAGGTACGTGGATTATTAAATGAGATTTTTTTATCGTCACATACACTGATCATTTCACGTCACTCCCAAAAGGATTGATTGAGAGGACCGACTAGTGAAGTTAAATACCCTATTGGCACCCTAAGTCCTACACGTGTCAGTTTTACATCAGCTAGATGGATTTAGACTGATGGTAACTATATTACAACCTGCGAGCTGTGCCCGAGCCTGCGTCCTGCCGGCTTTGACAGCCGCTAAATGCATTGCGCCGTGACTAGTGTTGCCGAACTATCGATAGGTACATTGATAGGATATTATAATTAATTATTATTCGATTTATAGTATTTTAAAAATTGTGGATTGCAATAATAACAAGTTCTCCTTTTGCTGATGACCTAAAGTCAACCATTGGTAGAGACTACCACTAGATATTAATTATGTTCGCTTATTTTACAAAGTTTTGTGCAATAAGGATTTAAATAAATAAATAGTTTTCAATCCTATCGATAGGATCGTAAATGGTTTTATTGGTTTCTACTGTGAAAAGTAAAACCATCATTAATTTGTTGACAATGTTATTGTTCCGTTATGTATTGTTTTAAAGTATATAACTAATATAAAACTAATTTCTATACTATCGATATTTGTTTATTTACAAGCAACGATTCTGAACGATTCTGATTGCCTAGTTCTGAACGATCCATACTATCGATACTTGATATGACGTCGACCAACGATTGATGATCGATCCGTAACTCGATATCGCGTCCATATCCACCAGATATTGTCGTACACTGCGCACGTAATTGAGTTACTTTTTAATATTCACTCCTACGCGTACACTGCTCGTGGAGCGAGTGACTCGGTCCGTGAGGGCTGGTTCAGTAAGGGAACTGACAGGACGAGTGGATTGTGCAGTGGCACAATCCGCGATGTGATACGTCAATGAAATGAGGATTTAGTGTAAAAGAACTGTAGGTGCGATTTTATTTACGACGAATTAAGTTGCGTCGATCGCTGAAAATAAGGCTTACAGTAATTATTATAGTATACCTGATGTAGTTGTCTGAATCTATATTTTTAACTATTATTATAAAATTGTAAATAAAGGCCTGTCGTGTCCCCTTGCTGGGCAAATTTTTGACAGCCACGCTTCGGCGTGAATGGGCTGGAAACTTTATATTTAACTAACTACTAACAGGACATAGCTTCCTAAAAGAGTAGGTAACACTGGTATCGGTTATGAGTTCATGGCTAGGTAGGTACTAAATGCTTTTAAATCAGTCATCAGCTAAACCTTTTTAACGATCACGACATAAGATCACAGTAATGAAGTCTTTATCTGACTTATTCGCTAACTTATCATACTCCAATGTCCCATTGAACGTGTCCCCGTCACCATCAAACCTAATGAAATCTCGAGAAGGAAAAAGGAGCAATAAAAGTCGCAAGAGCCCGAAACTCCCATACATTAGGATGACGAAAGCGTTAAAGGGGTGAGCGAGTCCGGACAAAAACACGATGAATCAAAGGCGAAGGCGCAGACTTCGGACAAATGATTTGTGCTGTTTGTCGCGCATTTATTATACAATTACTTCGGGACATAAGATTGGGGTCATTTCTCTAAGTCTTGGGCTGATTTAATGTTACATCTGACCCAAATCCGTCAACATGGTACGAGTATGTTCACAGAATCCATAAGGTCCAAATAAGTACTCTATCTCTGACCCCGTCACACGTACTGCGCTCTCCTTTGTTTAGATGCGACAGGTATATTCTCGTTTGGAAATCTGCGGTTTTGCAACTGAAATGTGTGATTGCTTTACAAGGTATTTGTCTGTTAGAGCCAATATAATCGTGCTGAGCGAAGTTAGGTAAACTACCTAAGTGTTTCTATCGGTTTGTAACCAACGCATTCTACGCTCATCTCTGGTTACGTTGAAGGCCATCTGGTTCCACTGCGGTTTTAGTTCGTAAGTAAGCACAACCGAACCCACTCGGTCGGTATAATTAGACACTTAGACAGGCTAACTTTACTGGGACTAGCTTAATATCGCGTTGTGAAGGCATAACTTTGAGATTTGGCTTCCAAAGTCACCGGAGCGCGACTCGTCTCGTCTTCCCTCAGGAGTCCTTATCCCGAGCTAATAGAAATAATGTTAATCAACATTACGCACATGAAGTTAGTAAGTGCTCATGTTATTACTGCGCGGTAAGACCAGCCGGCTTTTAAACGAATTACGCGCTAATGTAATGAAATGTTCGTTTGCACTCCGAATTATCTCGCTCTGTTTGCCTTAATAAGTCGCGAGCAGCACTTAACAACAATTAACTTAGTCTAGCTTATTATAAAATTTGGCAACTAAAAACACTTTTCTAAGTCTAGTAGGTAATGAGTTTACGATGGTAGTTCAAAATACTTGGATGTGCTCATCATTTCAGCCAATAGACACTATTAATACAGGGGGGTATTAGGGGGGCTACTCTCAGCTGCGGCTCTCTGAACGCGGCTTCTATAGAAGCAGCCCTAGCGGCCGTCTGTTCTCCTCGCAATGTGCTCTGCTAATTGCCTCTTGAGGCGTGAGTACGATAACACTATTTTTTATAGGTGGCAAACGAGCAGACGGATCACCTTGCCAGCGCATTTGTGACTTCTGGTGTTGCAGATGTCCATGGGTGGCGGTAATCACTTACCATCAGGTGTGCCTTCTGCTCGTTCGTCCGCTATAACGTATAAATAAATTATAATAATATACATCCATTTGTATAATATATCCAACAAAGCAATGCAATTCCTACTTAGTATTTTTACTACTTAAGAAGTGTTTGAGGAACCCATCAATCAAATTTTCGTAAATTTATTTTACCGAAACGTGTTCATAGACTCGATGTTTGACAGATTTGGATGCATTACTTAACGTGCGACTATCCGTAATTAAAACATGTATTATTTAGTTACAATTTTACATTGGAGGACATAAATGCCGCGCCTGGCGATAAGACACGCATGTTTTATGCGTGAGCGCTTCATTTGACCAGAACAAATGAGTTGACTATTAATCAGAAGTATGAGTGTAATCGCAACTCATTCCGAATGACCGGTACTAAGCGTTTCGGACCTTTTTTAAGGCTTTTAAGTCCTATCAGCCACAACTAAATTTCACTGAAAATGTTACTAAATATATTAGCCACATAAATATCATACTTGACGACTTTAGCGCAGTGGTTCGAGCGCTGCTCGAGGCTTAAAGGTTCACGGATTTGATTCGCGCACAAATATTTATGAAACAGGTATTTCTGATGGGTCCGGGTTGTTTCTATTTCCGTAGTACCTACCTATGAGGAAAAACATTAGTTTGGACATCAGGATAATGTACTCGTACATTGTGATGTTGTCTCTATTTATTTGTTTATTTAATACCTAAATAAACACGTTCGAGGTCGGAAGGATCCTTTTGTTACGTAATTACAAATAAGTACTGTCCTTGTTTTTATAAACTTTTGTTTAATGTAGGGGTATTAACAAGAAACGAAGCTATACGTTAATGTGTATCATAAAAATAAATAAATGTTGTTGGCATGACTTTTTCAAACGCTTTCAATATAGGAATTGTGTAAATATTATATGATCGAAGGATAAAAGGCTCCGATTATGTTCTGGTACTGAACGATCAAACAACCAGCGCGAGATAAGCGCAAGTTTACGCGCAACAAGTCACTGCGCAATCCGACCGCGATCCAAGTTTAATGGGGCCATAAACCGGCCAAATTGCCCATCAAATATGACACCCCCGAGCTCACGTAAAGGGGGTTAGCAAATATAAATATAGATTTCAGGAGTGTTCTGGATACAACTATGTCAGATGTTGGTAAGTGGGTCTAAAGTGTCAAGCATTTCTTACTTTTAGGATCACCAAAGAAGTGCCGCAATGCCAAATTTTTATACTGTTTATTGAATTTATCTATCTAAGATAAATTGAATACATTGAACATTGACAAAGCTTATATAAACCAAAAAATCGAAATACGCGACTAATCTGCACACCGGCGTTTTATTGGATGACTGACTTTGGCTGACTTTGACAACGGACTTCTCTACTTTATTGAATACCAGTCACTCGCCCCTCACTTCGTTTTAGAAGATTAATTTTAAGCCGTGCTAATAGATAGCGCTGAATGGGCGTCGATTACATCGCGCAACTGTTTCGCTTATTCGGTTTAAGAAGTTACGTCTTTATAAATAATATAGAAGCATGCAGATACTACATACATTATATATGATACATTGGCCAAGTTATCCTTATACCTAGAGGAGGGTATAGTTATAAAAAAATATAATTCAACATATTAATGAAACATTGCCGAATCGCAATCCATTGCATTCCAGCGTCAATGCGCTGACATCCGTCATAAATCTTCACGGGTCATTTACAACACCGCTGTGGCACTGTGGGGTCAACTCGGCCTTATATCAATAACCGAATTAATAAAATAGTGGGCTACAGTGACCGAGCTTTTTGGATTTACGCTCATTCATTCATCATTCACCTCGAATGGGATTGTAGCCGGGTAATATTTCAGGATTGATAAAAATATCCCCAAAAAGACTACAGGGAATTGAATGACCAAACGATATTTCATAAATCGAACTATTATATCCATCAAAATAGAAGACCGACGGGACACAGTGCCTGCGCTGTGTTATTCGGATTATTCGTATTTGGCTTCAAAATAAAACTTACAAGTCATCAACAGCTGGATGAATCTTTATGACTTTTAGATTAATGGTTTCAGCTGGTATCCAAATAAAATGTAAATATTAACGTATCGAATAAAAATTAGTAAGAAGTAATTATGCTAACCGGTCACCACAACGAAATATGACTTAGGACCACGTGATTTTAATCAACTATTTGAGTAATTGAGATGTCAAAAAAATACTTCTAGAGGTATATAAATAAATAACGTAACGTGTATCTTAGTCCCCAAATACAGATGTCATTTAGTTAAAAGTCAATAATAGGCCGGTATTTGAGTTCAAGTTTCCACAGCTCTGGTCCGACTCAAAGCCAGCCTGTGTGTAGACGGAGCCCGGGGCGCCTCAAATACCGAATAGTGCCTGCTTATTGGCGCCTAATTACTCGCCTCGCCGACAATTGTCTGACAACCCTCGTAACTTTGATTACACCACAAATTGACTAACGTTATGTGGTACTTAGTCATAGTTATCATGCTGTTTCGGTGATAGATAGATAATTATGTAGGTTTATTTATACTGCTGCATTATACACAAAATATTAAAAGTAAAATAACTGAGAGCACATGACGTGTTTTCTCTAGCTTAGTTCTATTTTATGGGAATGGACGGTAAAAGTGACACCTCAAGCGAGTCACCTCATTTTTTAAATTGTCGATAGGCTAATAATCTACCACAATCGCATCTAATGGAAAGCGTCAATGAGGTCAATAATTTTTAGAAGATGCCTATTAATTAAACATTTCATACATTGTTCTGATCTCAAACTAAGATTTTCCCTTGTACTATGGAAACCAGAAATAAAGAAGGTACCGCAAACACTAAACCCAACACACATATCTGCTTCAACAACAATCATTTGAGTCGGTGTTGGAATCGAAGCCACCACCCTTGGGTCTAAACCGGCGCTCAAACCACTCATAGCCACTAGTCAATAATAACCGTACCTACGCTCAAAGACGGGATATCCACTAGCTACTTTGGGCTGGGCAGTGTCAATACATCAATTTGTCCAGCTAGGTACCAAAAAAATGGATGTGAACCTCATCTTGATTTCACGGCACTATTCCCGTGTGCAATGGGAAACCAGTTAAATTAGTAAACATAGATTAAAGGGATAGTGGCAACTATTTGTCGCTACAGTCATAAACACAGAACCTGCGATCGTAATGCCTCTGCTATCTGTTTCATTACGCGAATAATGGTAAACCCCTATAATAGTGTTGCTTATTTAATAAATGAATCGAGGCCACACGTTGTCCTAATCCCAAACGGAGGCTTTTCCTTGAGCCAGCCAGAAACAATAAAGGAATCACAGACAACTAGACCCAACACAAATATCTGTTTCATAAACAAAGATTTTTGCTGGTATGGGAAGCCAGTTTTCCTATCGACATTATCGGTACTATTGACATTACGGATTGTCGAAACTCGAATATTATTTAGGATATCGAAAGTATGGCAAAGTTTTGAGGTCAACCATCAATAGCGAAACTCGATACCTCAACAACACTACTCTATAATGAATCAGTTTGCAAACATCCTCAAATGACAGGATTACGCACGGCATAAACACGAGCAATACCGTATCTAGCTCATTTAATTTTAAACTTTAACGCATTGGCATAAATGCGTGTTTCACCGCACGCAACGTGTGAATGCATAATGCATGCGATGCGGCGCGTGGGCGGCGCGTTTGGCTATTATCGGCTATTTAAGGTGCATACAATTATAGCGGGCTATTTTTGGATGTTGATAAGATTTTTAACCCACGACACGAAAACGACGGGGTGTTATATGTTTGACGTGTCTACCTGTCTGTGTCTGTGTGTGTGTCAATGCACATGCAGCTCCGGAATTGACGAACCGATCAGATATTTAGCTATGTTTGTTGGCAGCCGGTTTGAGATGGCTGCCGTCACAAAATGCTAAGGGGTTTTAAAACTTATTTTTTGTTATCAGTGTAGGTACCTATCCTTAAATCGAATTTGTAGATAAAGGAAGTTATCTGCCGAGTTATGGTAACTAAATAATGGAAAATAATACTTATTGTAATATACACGAATTTATAAACACCCAGTTTTAAAGTTATTAATGGATAGGTTAAATTACTTCTCAGAAATAGATAAAAGCCGAAGAACTCTTCAACTCACAATAAGTTCATTTCCGAATTAACTGTCCCGAGATCGAACAAGGGTTCCCCGGAATTATGTAACACTTACTCAGCCAGTCGGAAAAGGTGTTTATTTTAGAAATAATAACAGTCTTAGACTCTCGGTGTGCGAGAGCAAACACAACCCAGCAGTGTTGCCAGCAGCGTTACTAAATTTCACGCTCTGGCATTTAGCACCTAGCACATTTTTAATTGACAAAATAGCACTATTTTGTTATTAAACTACAAGTAAATCATGTTGGTGATCTAATAAATAAATACACTAAGTTATTATCATTCTATTAATATATTTTTACATTCTATGTTTTAATTCTTCAAAACATAGACATAGAGTGTATGTCTGTGTTTTATGTTGGCAAATAGCACTATTCTTCAAATATCTTTATAAAGCATTTTTGCATAATATGGTAGGTTCGGAACACTAATTCGTGATATCGCGTTGGCAACACTGCAAGCGATTTTAGCGAGAAACGCTGGAAATAACTCTCACGAGTCTGCTTCCCCGCTTGTGTTGATTCAGAAGTGCCTTCGAAGAACTTCTTCGGAAATTGGTAAAGAGATGCTAGATTAATTTAATTGTACAATCAAAACTTAAATAAACTACAAGTAAACGGAACTACTAGCAGTATTTCATATAAACAGACCCAGTTCGAAAGTCTATTGTTATAAATGTTTAGCTACTAGTATAATCAATTTAAATGTAAATCAATAGCAACAAAGTTTAATGTTAAGGTTCCGTTCCCCGAAGGGTATCGTTAATAAGAATTTAATTTGACACCAGAAAATCCAAATACTTAGCTTCATTTGTTCGGGAGTTCCAACCGCTACTCTACAGACGGACAAACATACTTATTAAAACACACACTCATGTTGGCTAAAAAATGGAATATTTCTGACATTCCTATATAAATTGTTGCCATGTAATAAGCAGTAAGTTAGCAGTACGGAGTGGCGTGATTGAATAGACGCCTTTACTCAGTAGTGGGTGGGTGTAGGTTGATATGATGATGATATAGCAATTAAACTTTTATACTTGTAGGTCTTCGATCTGAGACCTTACGTCCTTCCCCCGGAAACGGGGGCAGAAGGCCGCGAAATACTAGACTTCGGGAAAACGCTAAGAATTTCTCAACTGAAAAACTCAGGGACAAACTTTGGCTCGATCCGGGATTCAAACCCGGGATCCCAAGCGCAGCCGTCGCTTTAAAGCGCGACCCGCTAGCCACTGCGCGTCCGAGGCAGTCATATACTATGGCATGGTATCTAATGTTTAGCTATCGATCCATAATGTTAAGTACAACAATAGGTTTGATTCGATAAAATGATTTTTTATACCCAATTGAAAGACTGCTTGACTCAGGGGCATTGCTCTACAATTTTGGTTGGGTGTTTTACAAAAAGCTGCGACCCAAATTATTCTGCCATTGATTGTACCCTCCTCTCTCATACATACATACCATATTTATTGTGCTTGCTAACTGCTATGTAATTGGTTGTTCTCATTTTAATTAAATGTATTTTTATGCAAACATTTTTACAATTTCATGGCTGAACCTACTTTAATCTTAAATATTTTGCACTTAATCTTTTTCTGACGGTAATTGAGGGTTACAATTTTAGACTTAAGTAATTATGATTTCAGCACAATCGTGACACGTGCAAGGTCAACACACGAACACTAACATTTATTGCTCTCACAAACAGCCACACGTAGGATCTTCTCCTTATTCTGTGCAGCCACCAAAGCCAATTCTAATGTCCAAGTATCTATGCTTAAATAAACGGTTATCTTATATATTTGTAGTCACGGAAATAAATTAGATTTATCTTTGTGTCCAGTGGTCGTATCCTGCGTAGGCCCAACGCGTCTCTTGAGACGTTTAATAAAAATATAACGTAACATATTCAGCGAGGTAATGCTATCACAGTCCCGGGCGCTCCACTACTAGGATGCTATTATTTTTCTTACTTTTATCGCTTAGTCGTTCAATCACAAAATAGTTCAATCCTCATGATCTAACTAGATGGCGGTATATTCGTACTTCTGGCGTAGGCCGTGGATAAACATACATAATCAACAAAAATAAAAACCTATTTTCGAATTCATACTTCCTCCTTAACCGACTTCATTTTGTTTTTGAAGTCGGATAAAAAGGGCTGCCCGGCATATAAATACATGTATGTTGTTAAAGTATACTGTATCTTTGAAGTTGATACTACTTGTATACTTAGTAAATTTTGATGGTCATCTAAGCCTGTAGGGAGCCCCGGGCGATGAGAGGTAGGAGATGTCCGTGTGATCCGGCATCAGCCGAAGCTAGCCGGGGCGATACCGGGGTGCGACGGCTTACCACGGGGTCTACGTTACTGAGAATACAGACAGTGAAAAAGTGCATTTAATTCAATTTAAGAGCAAAGGTAGCTTCTTCTTCTTCCTTTTTCCTGCTTCTCTGGGTTCGATCCCCACCCTAGATAAACATTCGTGTGATAATTTATTAAGTATTACATTTGTGTTTCCTCTGTTGTCTGATACTCGTATATGTAACACAAGTGCTTAAGCTACTTAGTACGGAGTTACGTCAAACTATGAGGTGTTGTGTAAATTTATTTATTTATTTATTCTTCCTCCGTACGGGCTTTTCCGCGATTAGGGTTCAGGTGTGCCCATTTCGCGTGCGGAGGATGGTGATCTTACCATTAGGTGACCCTCATGCTTGTTTGTCTCCCTATCTCATAAAATAAATAACGACCTTTCATTTAGAAAACACTATTTCTTATCCATCAAATTGCCGTAGCACTTTATTATTAAATTATGGTACGAGTAAAGGTATCCCTGTGAAGTAGGCCTTTGCGGCCTTTTGAATGTTAATACGCCAGATCCCGGCTGAGCTCGGGACCCGCGTCGGCTTACGGCGACTTCCCGGGATTGCCAACACAACGATTGCTCACTGCCAATCCACTTCCATTTGTCAAGTGAATATCGAAACTCCTAGAGAATAGTTAAGCTAAAGTGTCTGTTCTAAGCAGATATAAAAAAAATGCTTTTTTTTTCAGAATAAGGAAACTTCTCTCTGATATAGGCGTGTAATTCCCGGTTGCGTCCAAACCTGTCCTTTTGGAGCCTTGGTGATTCACGATTTGAGGAGTCTGGTAATTGAAATGAAGTGGCCTACTGTAGGGCAAAGGCTCCATCCTAATTATCCATGATGGGATTAGGCTTAAACACTATGCTTGCGTAATGCGGATTGGTAATCTGAAAACAGAGCTATATTCGAAGCATACATTTTGCAGGACCCTGAGATCACGGTCTGGTACTTAAACCACAAGACTAAAGGGCATTTAAATCAATTTCATCATCATCCACCATTTCAGCTAATAGACTTCCACAGCTGGACATAGGTCACCCCCTGCTACTGCTGGGCATAGCTTTAAATCAATTTGCTTCAAACAAATTTGTCTTTGCTCGTACAGATGTTAGATACCTTAAAAAGGATCTGATTCCCTATTACCATAGGTACAACCAGCATTGTTATCTGGGTTTCCGCTCGGCTGAGGCCCGCTCGGCTGGAACGCCGCGGTCGTCGTGAAGGTAAGATAACTTATTTATTCCTCTTGTGTGGGCCCGATTGAAGACAATTGGATCATCTCCGCTCGCAGATCTGGCGTTTGAACACCGGATTCCGAATCCTTATCGGATTTCTGATCTATTTGCGTTTTGGGACTTGCTATAATATATTAGCTATACTAAGTCTTATAAAGAGATAAATTCGATAGACATCGGCAAATCTTATATACCTAGTAACCAAAGGAGCAAAATACTAGCGCGATGCAATTGACATCAAACGTCATCTGTTGGTGTGGTTTAGCTAATGGCAAAGTTATATATCGAAACTAAGTGAGGGCGGACCACTAGTCTTCTATAAAATCAGGTTCAACTACATAATTATGAATATGAAGTTTAAATAAAAACACGTAGCGTTATGTTCTTGAATATTTTAAGGAATTGAAATGGAATAAAAATGAACATAATATTATTAGTGTTCATTATGTACTGATTCAATTTATCCAAGTTAATGGAAACTTCATTCGTATTCATATTTTCGTAAAGTCTATTAACTAAGAGCAAGTAATTTGCATTGAAAAAGATTCTGTAAAGAATTTGTTGGTAGATAAGTAGTAGTTTTTCTAAAATGGATTTCTCTGAATTTGAAGAATTAGCATTTTTACAAGACGACAAAAGTCTTAACTACGGGCTAGTATTGGAAACGTACAGAACCACTTAGGTGTTCAAGATGTTAGGCCTGACCTGATGGCTTATAATGAAACCCGTCCCGTAACGAATGGCAATATACCTGTTACATTCAGATACACAGCGCTCATGAAAATGAAAGGCAGGGAAACTCCGATTCGGTCGTACCGTCCGGTTCGTTGCAGGCCCTCTGGGGTCTATCTCAGCCGACCCACTAGCGACCGCCGACGCAGTTGTACACGGCAGTTGCACCACATAAATAAGAATCCTTTATGAATGCTGAATATGACATAACTGTTGGAGTGTGTAAGATGATAGGCCCTCGCAGCGAGTAGTTGCTGGCAACACTCTCGCCTAACTACCCTCAATCGGCCATTGCGCATAATGATATTGCCATAGGCACAGTAGTAGCAATGGCAGTGAGGTATTTCCACACTGACGTTAAACTACGTAGGAAGTAAACTGCAAGAAATTAATACGAGTTTGTGTATCAGTATGATATATAACGATTCATTTCATGTTTCACATTTTTTAGGGTTCTAAACTGAATAGTTTGCACGAGAAACACTTACAAAGTAGTAAATATGTTTGTGGGTAAGTGTCCCCTGACTTTGAAAATAAGAGAATGATGAAACTACAAAAAAATATGATGTGCATTACCATAAAAACTGCCTCTGAAAATGGTTTGAACGAGATTTAGTAAGTAAGTAGTTTTTGTTTTAAGTAATCTCAAACCGCAATTTATCCTTCATTCAATCAACTCAAATATACTCGTAGGTATACTGCATAAAAATTAAAGGAACGGAGTCCGACTTTGTTTGGCCTTTTTAAGAGTTATTTCTTGTAATCGAGTTTTTGATTTTTTTTCAAATAATAATAATAAAATAAAGTTTACATAAAGTTTCTATATTGTAAAACAATCCCTTTGTTATAATCAAATGTAAGCACAAATTCACTGCTTTCCCTTAAACTGTACGCCAACTAAATGTAATGTGGAAGCGAGCCAGCCTCAGCGGGCGGGGAGCCGTTAGCCATTCTAGTTAGCGAAACGAGGATGTGTGGCTTTAAGAGTCAAACGCAACTCTTAGTACAACTTAAGAAACAGCTGGGCGCTGCAAGATGTGCAAATGAGAGCATCTTTGCTTATTGCAGAATGTGCAAAGATGGGGAAATGTCTGCCAAGAAACTAAAATTATTCCTTTTAGCGCACGAATTGATAACTTTTACCTACTTGTACATATTAAACATTAGACCTATTTATTAATTTTCTTTTCAGTACTTTGTGATGGGTGACAGACAGAAGTAGACGGATCACCTGTAGCGCTACCATGAGTTGACATCTAAAACTGACATAACGTAAACTATTGCTCTGTCTCTCTCAAATGCATCGTAATACAAGAGACAAAGCGATAGTTTTCGATAGCGAGGATAGTATTTCAAACTCATGGTATGGTAGCCTTACTGAAGTAAGCAATTGCCGCCGTCCATACACTCGCAACACCAGTAGAGTCAAAAATGCGCTGTCAACGTTTTGAGGTGTTTTAAATTTTTCATGTTGGAATGAAGTCACCAATGTTACCAATAGATGACGCCGGGTGTCGCTTGCGTCGCGCAAATGTTTTGCGTTTCTGGTTTATGTATAAGCCTTGTCGTTATCGTTTTAATTTACTTCATTATAAATAGTGTAGATACATTAATTGTCTATTTAATAGTGGACGGATTATACTGCCTAATAATCTACCCATTGAAACGATGCAACAATTCAATAAAAAGTAATATTTAGGTATAACGGTTTATTTCCCTTATAACCATAGATAACAATTCGTATCAAAATCAGACTCCGGATTACAAAATTTTGTATACATCTTGAAAGTCTAGGTATTTATATTACCGTCTTAAAATCACAACCGAGAAACCCGAAAGCGATTATGTACAAAAGGCTCTTCATCGTACAAATCAAATGAGAAATGCCTATTTCTATTTTGCTAAAAGGCGTAACTCATTCCGAGAAATATTCTGAACATCTCGCGCCGATTGCTTCGGCCTAGAACAATTCGAGCACTTATTTCAAGTGGCCTCGGCTCTGGAACTTTCTAGTCGGGTTTGTCAATTAATAAAATTAATTTGGGCGTTCCGTTAAACAACTTCAACTTTTTGCTTATTCAAATAATTTACTAAGATAAACCCTGATTTTCATGAAACTTTTTTGATCAAACGATCATCTTCACCATCAATTTAAAATATTGTTGAGCGGATCAAGAATATGGGTCAATTCCATAGTTATTATCGCATAACTTTTGCATTGTTGTTTAGTTTAGTAAAGCCAATTAGGTGATCCGCCTTCTCGCCTGCTACTATAAAAAAAAGCTATTCAAAGATACACACAAAAAAATGAAAATGAAAACATATTTGTTATTATTCCATTCATTTTCTGGGTCAGAATCCTGTCATGAAATTAATTAAGTCTTCCAAGCAGTTAGCCGGCGATTTAAAGGAAAAGTCTGTGTCTGGTTAATCAAACTTCGTCAAAACAAACAAAACGTTTATAATTTTGTTTTGCACTCGTTGGGGCTTATGTTTTTTTACTTTACAGCAAAGCAATATAATATTATTGTGTAACTACGTAAAAAAATCGATGTATAACTATTTTTTTATGTGATAGGCAGCAGACGGATCACCATCAGATCCCTCTGCTACCATCAGGTAAGCGATTAGATATAGATACCTGCAACACCAGTAGAGTCACAAGTACGCTGCCAACCTTTAACCTTCTATCCCCCAATTGAGGCTCCGGTACCCTGATTAACTCGACGAAACACGGGGTAGTATTGTACTGATAAAATACAAATTTTATCAGTTATTGCATAAACTATACTCATTCTGTTCAAATTTGATATGACTTCATATTAAAGTTACGCTAAGTTAATGTTAAAACCACTTGGATCTCGAAGCGTAATTAACCGCTCATCTCGAACATTAAATTGACAACAACTGTAAACAGACTTGCTCTTATAACACTGTTATTAGTAATACTATGTGGTACTTAGTTGTTGGTTGCTCCAAAAATATCGGAAATTAACAAACTGTCGATCAAAGATGGATAGATGGATTACATATTTGGGCGATGTTTTCATCCATTTATTAAAAAAAATATTAAATGGTTGAGAACTATGCATCGGTTGTTACTGAGTTAAAACGAAATGTAGGACAGTAATTACCCTTAATTGTTGACACTAAACGTGTGATTGATTGTTTTAACCATGAATGTATGAACCTTGACTGTATTAACCGTGATGTATAAACCAAGGGCCCTGTACTGGGTAGGCCTCGCTTGTTCGTAACTAGGACTGTTCCAAGTTTTACTGCCCCACCTAATTTTTAGGGAAAGAGCCTTGCGATTAAATAGGGCTATAAAATGTTAATAGATCAGGAGAAAGTTTGTTATTTCTAAACGTTGGAGGGAATCCATTTTATTGAAAATCTACATTATCAAAATAAAAGGTGTGTAAGTGCGCAAGTTAGGTTCCGCAAAAATGTCATAAATGTGACTCTAGATAAGTACAGCTACATAATTGATGTAATTTTTAATCTTGTTGACTTTTTTAACAGATAATGTGTCTGTTTACAATAAGTAAAACTAAGAGTAAGGTTTTCAAAATCTAACTAACAATAACTAATTTCATTTGTTCAATATACCTAATCAAAACCTTTCAACTCACTAGCTCTTGATTATTTTGTGAAAATTCAGTGATTGAGACAATTCACAGACGCAATAAATTTCTAACTTAAAGTTTACGACTCTATCATAGTCATAAAATACTTGTTATCGATTTTTAAGTAGTCAAATTTCAGTTTAATCAGTTTCATTGCAGATTTAAGTTTTATCTTTCATATTAATTTTATTGCCGCCCATTACCTTCATTTGATATTAATGTAAACTTGCTTCCATAAAATTTTAGCACCTCTTTGCTTCTTAGGTTTCACGATTTTTTTATCGCTATTACTTTGGAAGGTTTTTATCAAAAGTATAATTCGATATTTTTATAATAGCTTGGAAAGAATAGAAAAAGGCAATTCACGTTAAAATTATCGTTATACGGACAAATACATTCTTAAAAATACTTGAATTTATCATCGTAAGGCCCTGACAGCAGACACAATAGTAAATCAATAGTTTTATGCCTTTTAAAAGGTTTTTTTGACCAATTTGCATTAGACAAGCGTCCCCGTCATAGTCGCGTTGACTTGATTTCCATGGTGGTTTAAGGTATATGATGGTGTCCTTTGCCCAGCAGTGTCTATAATGGCTGATACACTACAGTCAAAGTCTTCAGACCTTAGGGTTCGTAAGCCTCCTGAAATTCCAAAATTGAGAATAGTACTTAATACTTTATGATTCACCAATGTTAGAAAAAGGTTTGTTCTCGTTTCCCGGTTTCGTCCGCGGGTTCCAGGTGGGGAGATCGATGGCGTCGCATAAACGCGCTGTTTGCCACACGCGGCGCTTCCCATAAAGCGCTGTGAAGGGTCTTTTGCCACACTATGATACCCTATTTGCAGGAAATAGTGTCCTCCAGGGACGGAATTTGCTTACGGTGATGTGATGCCATCAGTTACAGTGAAACGTAGCCCGCCCTCACTTCGGTTCGGGGCGTTAGGGTGCGTTTCCACAGGAGCGGAGCTGCGTGGAGTTAAGCGGAGACTTATAAAAATTTAACAATCACATTGCTCATCAGAGATGTGTATTTTGAGCAGAGTGAAACTTAGGGTTCGTTTCCACAGAAGCGGGCCTGCGTGGAGTTAAGCGGAGACTTGAAAAAATTACCAATCACGTTGCTCAAAATACACATCTCATCGCTGATAAGAAAACGAAGCCTGAGTTTCACTCTGTACCAATACATGGCGCTAGACCGTTGCATGCGCGCTAGTGTTTTGCTTTTCGATTTGTATTAGTAAGGTTACTCAAAGCCTATAGAATCTGCCTTTTTATAAATAGTATGGATTCGATCTTAAAGGCTCAGTGGTTAATCACTCAATGAAACAGCGCTGGCGATGCTTAAAGGCCGTGTTATAGTATCAAACCGGTAGAGACGGCTTATTTATCCACAAGCGTGACCTTCCCACTAAATAACGTTCTTGTTTTGTATTCGTCGATAGTTAGTAAAAAACCAATAAATTTAACTTTCAACTCGCTTTTGTCATGTTACTGATATTTCGTTGCAGTAAGAACAAAGGCAAGAAAACATTAATTGAGCTTTGACTGATTTTTTTGAGTAATGAGTTCTTTCCGTAAGCCGACCAAATTGAGTGTTTAGCATAATGGGTCCGTCATGTTCCCGAGACGGATGCGTGAGCTGACGCGCGTGCGGCTGACATATTGGAGCACTCTGTCTCTGCGACGTTTGGCTTCGCTCGCACCAAGCATGTCTCGTAACAATCAACATATTATTAATGTTTTATCTTGTGTTCCTCTCTCTTTTAAACTTGTTAGCGGCTAAAAAATTAGTTAAAAAACTTTCCAAATCTATGTGCATAGTCCTACCATTAATTCTGCGGCGAGTAACTATGATTCAGTTGGTTTGGTACCCCTGTTAAAGGGTTGCGAAGGTCAGACGTCATTTGCTTCATTGTACCTAATAGCCAGCCTTCCCAAATCCTGAATTATGGTCTAAGCGTACCCCGGGCTCCAAAGTGACAGTTTTGGACGCAATTGGGAATTACATGATAAGATGAGAGAAAGTAATTATTTTCAATCTGTCGCCTTTTTAAACGGTTTTATTTAGCTCACCCCGTTTGTTTTATTCATTATTTTTATAATACGACTAGTGGCACGCCCTTACTTCGTTTCGGCATAGTAGTTCCAATGTCTACCAAAAGACGGCGCTTGGAGTCATTTACATCGCGCAAATGTCTCGTGTTTTCCATTTACCTATAAGCTCCCACGGGCTTGACTATGAGATTAACCTCTTTATAAATAGTATAGTAGATAGAAAACGATGACTTGCCTTAAGGGTGCGGCACACAGATTATATTAAAACACACATTACCTTGTGCGTACGAGTACAATACCTATACATTGTAATATTCATAGTCGTATTATGTTTTTATGAAGAAATTTCAGTCTGAATATAATGCGTGCGTGACATTCATTCGAGGCATGTCACGTCGGAATGGTTTTTCCTCCGATCTCCGAAATGTCGTAAAAGCATAACATTATGCGCTGGTATTAAAAGGAAACTGGTTCTTATAATACCTGAGAGCACAGCTCAAACATACCCGGTAGCAAGACTTACGCCGTTCGATAGGAAGACCGCTCTAACCGTCTTCAAATACGAAAACTTCGAAACGAAGACTAAACATGAAAAACGGTAACAAATTCAACAATTGGACTGCACGAAAAAAACTTAAAACAAGAGAATATGTGAAAAAGATCGTCAACGTCCATACTTTCGGGCTAACACTGAGAATTTATTAACAGAAAAACTCAAGAACAGAGGTTGACCCTAGAACTCTAAGGGCAGCCGTTGATTTAAAGTGCGTCCCACTAGCCACTGCAGTCAACTGGTAAATTTGTACTGTAACTAGTACGTAAGGTAAGTATCGAAGTAATGGGGCCTCCGCGGAATGTTTATCATTCCACGCACAATCTACGACTTGACTGTACTTTCGACGGGTATATGGTAGGTAATATGTAACTGAAGATAATAGGCAGCCGCCATATTATGTATAAAAATCATCCCAAATAATTGCATTACCAGACATAACGAAACAGTTTCACTATAATAGAGTTCCTAAGGAATCCGAAATATGAACAACTCTTTGTCAAGCATAAACTTTAGGAAATAAGTTTATGATGATCATCTCTTTTTTGACGCTGACTGTACTGGTACTAAGATTTTACAATAAATCCTACTACTATTATAAAGGCGAAAGTTTGTATGGATGTATGGATGTTTGTTACTCTTTCACGTAAAAACAACTGAATGGATTTGAATGAGACTTTACCACAATATAGCTTATACATCAGAATAACACATAGGCTGCAATTTTTGAGGTTTCTACGCGAACGTAGTCGCAGGCAAAAGCTAGTCTAGTATAAAAAAAACTGTGTAAATGTTACATTAAATCTGTACTAACAATAGTTTGACCAGGCAGTGTTTGTAATTTTAATGTTCGCAACGATATTTATAAGCGGAGTTTTTTTAAGTAGGTACAGATTCTAAAAAAGTCTCAAAAAACCTACCTTGTATAATGAATAATAGTATTTACTTTATTGTTAGTTTCGATCACTTTCGATTTCAATTTGAACACAAAAACAACATTTATCACTGTCAGACCGATTACCGCGAACATAAATCAGGTACGAAATAGGCTAGACCAAATATATCGCCTAGATACATAGGTACCTATAGCAAGTAGTGCGAATTTTAAAGATGAATTTTATTCGTATTTTATTTTGACACTAATTAGATCACGCATCTATTTTATCACGCAGACAATTCATGTAGGTGACATGAGAGAGCTTCTCGCACGACGAGTCATTTTGAACTGCACATCTGTGCACCATAGAACTACAATTGTCACGCCATTCCGACACAGTTTTTTGTTTGTTGGGCATAAGATTCAGGTATACGGTAACGTAGTGTGTACCAATACATTCTACCTACAATAAATAGCGCTTTTAGTGATACCACAATACTCCACAATGCAATGTTAAATATACGGATGGTTGAAAAGGTTTTGTGTCCGTTACATAGATACTTAATTGACGCTGTATGTACTTATTGAATACTACTACTGCTAATTTTATTATCACATATAATTACTACATACTTTAGTAATTCTTATATATTTTACCAACAACAAATTTATGAAAAATAATGGAGAAGTTTCTCAAATTCGAAGCGCACATTTTATTATTTTTCTATTTCTTTTTTTATGATCGATCACGCGTAACTTTTTACTACTTTTTTATATCAAAGAACACATCCCGAAGGTGTCATTTAATAGAGAATGATTTATGATTCACTAACTGATAATAATGTTAGACCTTTTACAGAGAAGTCTGAGTTTTATTTAACAACTCTAGTCACAAAAATATTAAATGAAACCGCTGAAAAAGTTAAGGACATTTGAGGTTAAATGAAAAAAAGGAATCATAATTTTTACATTTTACACCTTTACAATTTTTCGGCGGATTAATTTTGTTTGAAACTTTTACCTATTTGTGTTTTTACGGAAAAGAGGATTATAATTTCCTTCGAATACCCTTGTTGCGTCGTAATTCTCGTGACTGAGGGTTGTGGTTCTGAGAGAGAGTTACTTTCGCATTTATAATATTAGTATGGATGTAAGCTAGAGTTTTTTTTTTATACTAGAGGCGGCAAACGAGCAAGCGGGTCACCTGCTGGTAAGTAATCACCGCTGCCCATGAACATCTGCGAGATCAGAGAGTTCGCTGATGCGTTGCGTTGCTGATGATATCAATGGACGGAGGCTTTTGCCCTGTAGTGGGACAGTTACATTTATTTTAATAATATTTCCTGTATCATTCCTGATGTGTTTTAATATTTACTCTGACGTTTACTTAACCGATGCCACAGATTCTATCGACAGAAACCAGCGTCATTTGGACCACGCTAAAGCAGATAGTTTGGGAATCCAGTTCACATTTGTTGGAGAGAAAGGAGACTCCATGCTGATAGCAATAAGATCGGTTTTAAAGTCGCGCGGAGAGGCTCACCCATTTGGAGGAGTAATAAAAGTTTACTACCAGAAGTAGTTAAGGAAATGCTTGACCGAAGTCGAGCCTCGGTTAGGGTTGCTGATCGGAAGAACCTAGTTTTTATTATGCTTGCTGCGCTGGCTCTCTCTTCCGCCACCTGCCGCAGTGCGGTCCTTGTTTTGACTTAGATCTTTCTCAACCATAGGGTTGGCCTTATCTAGCGGTATCAAATTGGATTTTTTTAGTTGCAGCTCCCCGAACCAATACTTGTTGTTGGTCTGATCTAAAATTATGTTATATTTCAGGAAAAGTAAGTTTAAATTATTTTAATTCTTTATAAAAATAATAATTATTCAGAAATAACAAAAGACGCGATTCTTTAACATTGAATGCTAGTATTTTATAGCATTACATACCGTCGTACCCTATATGCCCACGTCGGCCGCCGTCAAAATGTTAATTTAGCTTCGTAGTTTTTGTTTGTCAGGATGAATTATCTCTGGAGCAATATCTGTTTTGTGTAGTTGAAAGTCATTCGTGATAAATTAAACACTATTAATAACACAACAGTACATGTGTTAAATCATTAAATATCGTCTACCTCAAAGATACACATACGAGTTGATGAACTCGCTAGATCCACACCAAATCCAATCGGCTAATCTGGAAGTTATTAAGATATGCCTATGTTCAGTAGTCAGGAAACAACTAACATTTCATCATCATTTCAGCCAATAGAGGTCCACGGCTGGGCATAGGCCTCCCCCAATCATATATAACGAAACATTTAGACGTAACAAAATAAGGAACGAACCATTGTATGGTTTTCTGATGGATAAACTAAACCGCTGACAACCCTAGCGTAGCAGATTGCAATGGCGGGCGAATTAAAAGAACGAAGTGTCAATTACATTTCCATAAATATTATGGGTTTTGAAATAAGCTTGGCTCAGGTTTTATTACAGAAATTTAGAGCAACTGCATCAGTCATAAGTGCGATGTTATAACTTTATTTGTTCTCGTCGGGTTCCTGCAGTTATCTTCAGAATCATGTAGTAGTGAGTGTGGCTTTTACTAAATAATGGCGATATTTGAGCTTTGTAGTTACGACCAAATTTCACTATATTACTTGCATAATACTTACAAACTATTTAATAATTCACGTCAAGTTCTAATCCAAATAAAAAAAAAACAACAGTCATGATGTAAAAAACATGCCTCCATTTTCTGATGCTTAAAAAAGTACGAATATTTTAGGATTCAAATCTCGAATGCATAGTTGTTCGCCAGATTTACCTTAAGAGAATTCCCGCATGCTGCCATGGCATTCTCACCCTTATTCCCTCGACATTGACGCGGTATCCGCCATTTTTCTGAACGCCTGATCTGGAGTGTTTGCGTCGAGCCGAGCTAATGAGTTGAATGAGATTAATGGCGGGGTGAATGACCGGGAACATGTCGGTGGGGGGAGGGGACAGGCCAGCAAACACCAGTAAACCAACTACAATACTACCTCTAAAGCCATGAGCGTAGCTGTCTCACCCTGAGTTTGCTTGTAACCTCTGCCATGATGTAAAAGACTAGATATACTTTGGGACTAGCAAGACGTCGGGTGAGGATGCTTGCATGGTTTTTACCTTTTTATTGACCGACGGCAAATTCGTAGTGACCGTGCCTTCACCATACACCAAAGATTGTGTATTTGATTTTCACTTTGGACAACATTTTTGTATGGGAACCCCCTGTTTTTATTTTATTTTGTACTAAATGTTACAGTGGTAAAATAAATGCATAATTTGTGAAAATTACAACTACATAGCTATCCTGGTTCTTGGGATACCTGGTGACAAATAGCCGGACGTACAGACCACGATTCTTAGTAATAGAGTCCCGTTTTACTCTTCAGGTATGGAACCCTCAAAACAAACGTGATACCTTGAACAACGCGTTTCCAAACTAAAATAAAATTTGCCGTAATAAGTGTAAATGGGCATGCAGACGTGTTTGTAACTCTGTCGTCATCTAAGACAGTGGAAGTGAGGAGCGACGGCAACTTCACTGCTCTCGCCGCTGTACTGTGACGCCTGGGGTTGCAGAGGGAGTGTGTCTGTTCAACCGTTTTAATGACAGTACATCAAGCGGAGCTTCACAACAAAGACCCTAAACTGACGATAAATATGACATGTACGTAGTGAGAAACCTTCGCCGGTTGTACCTTGTTTTGTTGTCATAGACAGACAAAAGAAACATAATATACTGGGAGCTGTATTTTTGATTCACTCGTGTGTTATAGCATTGTCGCATGCGACGTATGTCACATTCGTCTTGCACGTTGAATAATGCCGCCGATTGTATTTTTATGTCATTGGCCCTGCATGTCCTAAATTCAAAATTGTTAATTTACCGGAGTATTACACTTTAGGTTTTTTGTTTTCAATTATTATCTAGAAAGTTTCCTGGGTATAAATTTCGTATTGAATGTAATATTGACTAAAGACTCAATTTTAGAGTTGATTGTGAAGTTTTACCTGATTGTTAACTATTTACAAAACATTTGAGACACGGACGAGTCTCAAAATTAGTGGCTATAATTCAATAAACCGGGATTTCAATTAATTGGAGAGTAATTAACAGTGAATTACTTCTTCGGTTTAACTCGCAGGAGTTTTCGAGTTTGACGCAAATTGAATTAGTATTCGACTCTCTGAGGCTTATTTATTTGTTGGAAACATTTCAGAGGAATATACGATACGATTCATCATTACGTTCGATGAGAAATCGTAAACGATTGATCGCATCGTTAATGACGCCAGCACACGAAACTATTGCGTACTCGATGCGGTAGCTTAAAAGGGCGCACCTTCCATGCGGGGGAATAGTGGTTCGAATCTGAGGATGCACCTCTGGATTTTTTTATGTGTGCGTATTATACCTACGCTCGTCGGTTGTAATTACTAGACTCCCCAAATCCTGAATCATCGTTTAATAGTACCGCAGGCTCTAAAGTGACAGCTTTGGACGCAACCGGGAGATACATGCTCACATGACAGAGATCAATTGCAAAATTCCAGACTTTTGTATGCGACACCTATACAGGAACGTCCTGTGCACATCGGTGTATTTTGACGTAGATCGCATCTCTTCAAACAAGAAGCTTGTACGTGTCGTTAGGCTAAGAGTCTGTTCAAGGTAACTGAGCCTGCAAGTAAGTGAAGGCATATTCCGCATTCAAAGACAAAAACAAAAACAATCATGTTTTTTCCTTTCCTAATATTTTAAGTACGTCGGTCGACCTTGAATCTTCACTTGATTTCACTTAGTAACGGCGTACGTAGTGACTATAAATCAGTTCCCAAATGATCCACTCCCCCCCTCCCCCTTGGGCGGGAACAGTCGTCTCATGTTACTGCCTCCATAACTCGCAGGCGAGGACTTTTTTTTCAAATTGTTAGGCAACAGCTGCTACTCACAGACGTCTAGGATACAACCGTAATCCAGCTCATGAGATTTATGTCTAGGCGAATACATAAGCATAGCAACCGTTCTCGGGATCGTTATTTCGACGACCAGCCATCGACGGGACATTTTATAGGGCACAAGTGTGTGCGCAGACACAAATGCACTTTATATTCCGTTATCTCCTTATTTAGACACCTGTGCAACACGATCGTAAAGAGATCAGGCGCAGGACTAACGGCTTAACGTCCTTTCCGAGGCCCGAGGGTACTTACAATTACGGAGCTGATTTATAACAGAAAAACTCATATTCAAACTTTGGCTCGACCCGGGGATCGAATCCAGGACGTCAAGCGCATACTCATGCCCGTGCTTAAAATTACATGTTAAAATGTTTTGCGTTTCTCGTCCTTTTCAAAGAAAGTTATTGTAGATCTTTGTCCAACTACAAAACAAGCACAATCCAGCGAACAGTTTTTATTGCACTACATATTTTTCCCGCGGCTCCACTCACTTTAATTCGGGGATAGGCGAGCTTGCCCCGGGGGGCCATCGCGCGACAAAAAATGGCCTGTTGAAGGAATCTGCGTCCGGCGGTTGGAGTAATCACCACTCTCTCGGGAAGGGGAAGTAATCACATCCGAATTTCGATCAGATATTTGTATGAAGTCGTTTAGTTTAGTCAAGATTAAATGTATACCTTCATGTTAATTATACACAGTGTTAATGAATGACTGAAGCCCGATTAGACTAAAACTAGAGTTAGTAACTTTTGTTGGATCGATTTACTCCCTTAGAGATTCAATTTTCAGAAAAACTCAATTACTTTTCAATCAATGTACTTAGTCTCAGTATAAATTAAACTGAATTACCTACTTAATATTATGAAATCTGTGAAAATGGTACTTGTCTAGCGTTTCATGAAATACAGCCCGCTGACACGCAGACAGGTAAGGGTCATATTTTCGTAAACTGTCGTTTTCGCAAGATTAAATTCGCAAAATTTCAAGTTGACGGAAAGACGAACAGACAGCGAAGTTTTAATAATAAGGTCCCTTTTTTTACCCTCTGTGTACGGAATTCAAAAATCATTTGCTTCGATAGTTGTCGGTGTCAACCATCGTAATGAAGTGTAAGTGGCGGTTATAGATGACGGAAGTGACGTCACGGCGCCGCGGCATCCGGCGCTGTTAAATTCAAAAGGCTCGGTCGCCGATGCGATATCAGGAAATGAGATTTGTGGCTAAACGCGGCGGCTGCGCGCACGCACTGCGCGGGGGGCACGGCGCAGGAACGCCTGTCAAAATAATAGTAGTAGAATTTATTTTAATTTTATTAGAATAGTTTATAGAAGCCCGTTTAGTCGCCTCTTACGACAGGCCCGGAATAACTTGGCAGTATTCTTAACGCCCCTAGCCACAGGGCACACGTTGCCAACATCCGGCAACTTCAAAAGGGTCTGTTTTTTTTAATATGCCAGACTAACACACCAATCAATCTGATCTCAAAGTAGTGCAACCCATGTACTATGAGTACCAGATGACGATAATTAGCTGGGAGCGTCAACCCAGAACACCCAGACCCAAGAAAACTTCTCGTTTCCTAAATTGACTTGACCGGGAATCGAACCTGGGACCTTTCGCGCTTCGAGCGAATACTTTAGCCATTGCGCCATCGAGGCCGGTTAAAAAAATAAACTGTTTTTAGTGGATTAAAAACGTCGCGTTCGAGTGGCCCAGTGCGCGCGCCGACACTTGCGGGCGGAAGCTCTTCAGTGGCTCCTATAAAGAACTATTTATCCCGGCGATTGCAAATTGATTGGATCCCGTCCCTCGGCGATCGGCTATTAATACACTGTTGTGGATTTCGTTACTGTACACGGTTTACTGGATAACTGGGGCATTTGTTTCGAAGTTCAGAAGTTAGACTCTGCGGCCGCTCGTGTACTCTATGTAAGCCATGCCTAATGTGAGACCCGATTATATACGACTAATATTGCCATATCGAACCCACCAGCGTTAAGGCCTCTTTCTTGGCTATGGTTTAGGCTGCGTGGATGCTATTTATTGCACGGTACAACACGCAAACATTTGACACTGCCTGAATATTTATGTTAGTTTTTGTTAATATCGTAAATCTTTATTGTTCATAACTGTCGTTTACATTTAGATTTTACAAATAAAGTTGTTTGCCCAGTTAACATCAAGTCAAGTATCAAGAAAAGACACCATCATTTTAAAACCAAGTCTAACTTAGAACCAAGTTTTATGATAAGGGAAACTGAATGGCTCTTGTTTTTAAAGTGACTCCGCCTGCCACGCCAAGGGTCATAGATTCGATTATCCCTTTTCACAAACATTCGTATGATGAGCTTTTGTATTTGTTCAATGTTTGTATTTTATTTGTGTTTTTTCCGTTGTCTGGTATTCTTCAGCTACTCGTACTTAGTTACGAACTCGTATTAATTAATGTGATGACAGTTATACGTTTTTAGTTAAAGTTTAATCCTTCATTTTCTTTTGTGCGTGCGTGGCTTATTTTCATGAATGAAATGTGTATCAAAGCAAAATTTTATACAATGTTAATTAAGCCGTAGTTCAGCAAAATGCCCGAGGGTATTGTTTGTAACAAGCCACGTGGCTTTTCATTCATAGAGCAAAAGTCCCGAGACCTTTCAGTTAGATCAACACGACTTTGAACATTATTTCTGACATTTAGGAGAAACAGAATAATAATTGTTGGATAATGTTGGTAATGTTGAATTACAAATTATGTTTTTGGGCCACGCCGCCCACGCTCGCCTACAGCCGGCCTACGCGAAAATCTGTGGGTGGTTTTGGAAAACAAGAGTCTGTAGGTTGAAACTGTGGGCGGATTTTGACTCCTCGCCTTAGTGGGTGTTCCCGAAAATCCCATTCATCCTTACGACCTCACCGCGAGCGGTAGTCGACCAAATTTTACTTTATTTTCTAAAAGTTATGTTCCCTTGTTTCGGTGTTGTGTTTTAAGTGTTAGTGACTATTTATTTCATCTGTTTTATTGCTGTTTTCAACACCGAAGTGAGTTTTTGACGACGTTTATTATTTTTTAATATTATTCAGTTTCACTACTGTTCACTACTGAGGTCGTTTCTACGTCACTTCGCATGATGATATCCGATATTTTCGGATTTTTATACGAAAATGATGCTGCGGCAAAACTATAAATTAAAACTGGGAACCCGTGTCAAACATTTATTGGTGTTCTGAGGAGAGGGACACTGCTCCGGCTTGTTGGAACCCTTCACGACCCTCGCGTTTGGAAGGCGCTTTAGGCCTCGGTGATGGCCGCTTTTCATTGTTTCGTCAGAATACTAAAAGTATATGACGACTATGAAACGGAATAGCTTTGTTTATATCCGAGCAATATAAGTTATACTGCAGCAATACTTTTGTATCGCTAGACATAGATTAAAAAGGGAAATTCGGCAATGTCTTATTAATTTGGTTTTCTCCTACAAACAAAGTTTTTGGAATAATGAATCGATGTTATGTTTACGTAAGTTAATGTAAAAGTCTTATTCTCTGAAGAAATAATGAGAACGAATCATTTTGTTCACTTATAGAAGTGTCTTCGCGAAGACAAGTAATGAGTGCCTTATGCGGTTCACATAAGAATCAATTTAGGTGGCAGGAGTGCCTATTCCGAAGTTTGTTTAGGTAGTCGAAAGCGAACTTTTCGTTGCGCACTCTCAGACTTGCCTGACGTTTGGAATTCTGTTTTGTGTTTTATTGCGGGGATACAAGTGAAATGTTTTGGCTTCACAGAAGGGACCCTTGTATTTACAGATATTTTTAAAGTAACAATATTAGAGTTTAAAGTATAATAATTTTATGCATCTTTTTGCATTATGTAACTTTAATATTACACTTGGTAAAATTATTTTCTTTCTGAGTATGAGTAATATGATATTATGGAAAACGAATTTGGGGATATAGAGGCTATGCATAAAAAGTAAGTAACGTAGGAATTGGAATAACTACACTAAGATAATAATTATTTAGCTTTTTCGAAAGCATGAGTTTTATTTACACCGTTTGTACTTATAAAATATTTTTTCCATTTGACAACCTAATCTGTAATTTGATTCTTAATTTGACACATTATTTGTAATTTAATTTTTAATTTGACATGTAATTTGTATCTCAATTCTTAATTTGATATGTAATTTATTGATACGTAATTTATCTTGTACCTTAATAAGTAATTTAGTTTATAATTTAACTTAATTTGTTTATTGTTTCTATCCACGCACTTAATCATTATTGTATAATTAGAAGTATGTAGCGCTCTTCAGCGCATAGTTGTGTAATGAACTTGTAAGCATCTAGGCATACATATTTTTGGACTACAATCTCGATATGTACAATTTCACACTACAAAAATGGTCTCATTGATTGTAATCTGTTTTGTGTGCTATAATAATAAATAAATAAACAAATAAATATAAAATGTAGAACTTTAAAAAAATATAAGTACTAAAGTGGGTTGGTCAATATCTTAATTTTTTAGTCAATACCAAAACGTACAGTTTTCTAAATTCCAACATGAGATTTAAAATAAGAGTAGATAAGAAAATAGAAAGTAACAAAAAGGAGAAAATGTGGTGTATTTGTTATATTTCGTGAGCGAAGCACCCGACAAGCGAACAATCCAAACTCCAGTCCGCCCAAACGCGTTAAACCCCGGCCACTGTCTCCCGGAGCACACTGTACGACACTTACAGTAAACCCTTTATAATCCTTTCATTTGTTAACTGATGGCCACCTCTCACTCGTTTCGTGACAATAGTTCAACAATGTACCAATAGATGGCGCTGGTCATCGATTAGGTGATTTGTCTTCTACCTTTCACATAAAAAAGATATTCTAACAGGTGTAAAATAATTCAGTTGTAATTTAATATTATTTTTCTTGAATTCTATATTCTTAATTTTTTCCGAATTCTTATTTGCATGTCTCACTTCATATTTCGTCGTTTATACACTATCGATACCTCGAACACAAAATAAATAAACACATAGCTGTCATTGTTATGAAAATTAAATAAATTTCATTGACGTACCATATCATATTGTGTTTCGATTACACACCTCACTAGTATAGGTAAAACAGAAACTCAAACACAACGAAACAGAATAATCTATTTCTGTCATTAGTGCCGAACCATCTGAGATATGCAGTGTATGCTGCGTCATGCAGTAATTTATCCTGAGATGAGCCTGTTTAGTTTGCTATGTACGCTGAAAAATATGCTAATTTGAACCCCGCTGGGCTAGCTGACTTTGGATGTCCCATGACTTGAGTTATACGCTTACCCGTATAGTAGGACTGCGATCATAAGGATTTTCAAATGGGGGAAAATATCAATTAATTGACACTTGTAAGGAAAACAACACTAGTTCCGACTTTTTCTGAAAGCCAAATTACCGTAAGGCGACTATAATAGTTGGGTCAGTTATAGTTACTTACTTACTTACTCCACTGGCTCAGCGATCCGAAACGAGTCTTGGCCTCCGAAACAAGAGAACGCCACTTCGGTCGATCCTGCAGTACTTGTTGCCAGTCCTTGGCCTGAAGTTCTCGCAGATCAGACAACGTCTCGCAGACAAGACAACGTCTTTACAGCGATACCTAGGTCGGCCCTACCGTTTGAGTAGTCATACTGATGTTTGTTGGAGTGTGTTGAAAGTGCGCTGATGCGAGTATTTAATGAGGGTGCCTTGTTAGCGGAGTGCGGGAGTGGCGAAAGTGTTGAGAGGCGCTGAGTGCGGCCCGCGGTGGCTTGTAAATACAAGGATCATGAAGTTATCATTGTGTTTGAAACTCTGATACCGCGTCATTAATTATGTATTTTTTTCTAAACTGCGTTGTTTTTTTATATGATAGGTGGCTGACGAGTAGACGGATCACCTGATGGTAAGTTGCCGCCGCTCATAGACACCTGCAACGCTAGTAATGTCACAAGTTATATTTATCGTCGTAAGGCCCATAAGCCTTTTAAAAGGCATAAACAATTGATTTTCCATTGTGTCTGCTGTCTGGGCGTTACGACGTTATAGTATAGTAGTAGTGTGGTATATCATAGTTTAAGCGAAAGACACTTCCAAAGTGGAAAAATGTGGCCCCCCCGTAACTTCTAAAATATCATATAAATATCAAATAAAAATAAAACATAAAAATATATATTATGTGCATCACCATAAAATCTATCAACGAAAATTAAATTATTATTCTAGTAAATAGTTTTTTTAATATGCTAAAAATAATTTGTAAACCTAAATATACCTTAAAAATTACATTCAATCAACTCTAGTATTAATAAATATAACTCACTGCTACAGAACCTTTCATGTGCGAGTCCTACAATCACTTGGCCGCTTTTTCAAACCCTTTCGTAGCACTTGTAGCAACAACATCGTAGACTCGTAGCACGTAGCTCGTAGGCGTGCTACAGAGTACTCGTACTACGTGTTGCTACTGCTCGCAGTTGTGTGTACGAGGGTAAACAACTTTGAAAAACTAGTCTATTATTTACCCGACTTCAGCGAAGCAAAAGGAGGATTATGTTTTATTGATAAAACGTTACATTGCACACATGATTGATTTTGAATGACTTCGTCTCCAGCCGTGGGAAAGCCACGCTTCAGCATGAATGTAACACGGCCTGACAGAAGTCCAGCGTGATAAAGCGCCTGCGTAGTGGTTTAAAAGTGAGTGAGGGTACTGGAAGCCCAATTTAAGGGAATAAGGGGGTTAAAAGTTGCCAGCACACTTGTGGCTCTACTGGTATGATCTATGGGCGGCGGCAGCCACTTACTATTAAGTGGTCCATTTGCTCACCTGCCACCTATCACATAAATAAATTCACTATTTACTTATTGGGGATACTGTTATCCCTCTCTTCTCTTCTTCCTGTCAAGAAGAGCATCAAATATAAATTACTGCATTATTAATTGATATGCCTCCACAAGTCAACTCGTTCGACAAGTTGTCGCGTTGTCCGACACAAGTATCCAACTTTCGCCCGGCGACGCGACCGCTGCGAAAGTTGCCGCGACTCTGGTGATATTACAACTTATTGGGATTGAGTCTGTAGCTTAACAACTATTCAGAGCTACATTTTGTCGTTGTAACAGTTCTTTAAGAAGGTAATATTCGCTTTGGCTTCGTAGTATATAGCTTTAAGTTATTTGTACTTTCACGGAGAAAGACAAAATTTATTATGGGTGTTCTTTAATCGACCAGCAAAAACAATAGGTATTGCACGTGTCTATGGATAATCGCTAACCATCAGGTGATCCGTCTGCTCATCTGCCTCCTATGACATAAAAGAGTAAATAAAATAAAATGGGTCTGAATCCCGGGTCGAGCAAATGTATGTTTCGAAATTTTCGAACATAGCATGGCTTTGTGAGCCGATTGCATTAGGCTGGCGTGGTAATTAAGCCTAATCCTATTATGTAATAGTAGCGAGAATTGAATTCATGATGAGGACTTTCCCTGCAATGGAACTGTGTATAGCATAGCTTTTACTTTTACTTAAGAGCGATTTACACTTCCATAAGTACAGTAGCGAGTTAAGTTATTTTTGCTGAGTGAACGGCAAAAATGACTTAACTCGCTCGTAAATCGACCTTTATACTAATGCATGTTATAAAACAGCTATTTCTTTTACGGTTGCGCTTCATCCCGTTTTTTAACCGTTAATTGCTTTTGAAGATGAGAGTAACAGACAAACTAAAGCAGTTTCGTCCACCAGTGTTATCATCACACTACAAACAATAGAATGAGTTGGCCAGAAGCATCGTCAACAAGTCGCGGGCCGGCCCGACGACGGCCATACATCAACGTCGCGTCGCAAGATAAATGGCGTGATAGTTGGCTCGCGCGGTGTTTATAACCGTTACAGTATGTTACTTTCAGACTATTATTGTGCACCATATTTTTTTGGGCGTAATAAAAGTTATTACATTCGTGTTTTTGATGGTGAACATTTGGGACTCCCTAAGAGAGTTTCTTGTATGTCCTTTGGTGTAATTTGTTTTCTTACTTTTTTTAAGATGGGCACACAAAAGACGCACGGCGTTTGCTTGTGACAGCAGCCGTTGCAATCTTAAATAGAAAGTATTATTTGATGTATCGTCGAATCTTGTCCCGTTTTAATCAATTACTAGTTCCCGCGTTTCGGACTTAGTTTATTAGGACCGATCTTTGCCAAAAGATGACATTAGGGGTCGATTAAGTCGCGTACCTAGGTGTTTTGTCTTTTCGAACTACAGTAAGCCTGGCTGTTGTTTATAGATTTACCTCTTTTTATACTGTTTAGATAAATATTAGTTGGTGCTCATTACATACTCATAAGTTGATATTATCTATATGTAGAAAGAAGACTAAACCGTGGTCACAGAATACTTAATAGTACATGTACAGAAAGCCCACTCCTAAAAACCGTTTATGGAAATGAAGACTCAGGCTACCATAACATAACGTTGAAATTCCGACCGCCCAGCGTTCAATGCCTACCATTATTCATACCTAGAAGTGCGTTCTCTTTCTATCGCAAGCAACTGTCGCGCGTGCGTCGCCGCTCGTTCGTGATTTTCTACTAATTTGCCCCTCCGGAGAGGACGCCGCATGTACTTGCAAGTTCGATACCTACACGCGGAGTGGGACAGGCCTGCCGTGGTGGAAAAAGTGACTAAAATAACTTAGAAGTATAAATTCATATTTTTTTTGCATTTTAAAACCACGTCTCCTTATCGCGTGACCTCGGCCGTGCTGGGCGCGGCAGGGTTAAGGACCTGGAGCTCTGGAAGCACATTATTCATGGCATACTGTCTGACGCGTCTACCGTGGTTCACTTGCTCCCGGCCATAAATTTATAATAATATTAGTGGCCCTACCTCACTTGGCCCAAAACAGGCCATTGCATTAGTTCCTCCACCCTGTATCAACAGATGGCGCTGGGTGCCGGTTGCATCTGCTAGTATTTCGCCTTTTCGGTTTGTCGATGTGTGAAGAATATATTTATGTATAAATAGTATAGAATGCGTGGATATTGATGAAAAATGAATGAATGACTGATATGCTTTTTTATTGCACCACAAAACCGAGGTATAAAACTAAAAAACTAGTTATAACAGGAAGTAATGTACAAAAAAGGCGGTCATTATCACTATGAGCGATCTCTTCCAGGCAACCTTTGGGTAAAGTACACTTGATCAATGGTTTTTTTCTGAGCTTTAAGAATTTAGTTTGGTGTTTAATTGATCTAGAGACTATAATATATTGAAAGTGTATCAAACCAGAGGTTAATAAGAATCAATACTAAATATTATTATAGTTAAAATATAACGTAGAGCTGTTACCCGTGACTTCGTCCGCGTGAAAAAGTATCTTTGGTTAGCATTTTTAAATAATTAAAAATGCTACCCAAAGATACTATTCCACGCGGAGGAAGTGCCACGTGTTAGCGACGCGCTAAGCTACACCATTTGTGTTTGGGGTTAAAAGCCTGCGCAGACGTCGGATTAATCTTCTGTCTGGGCAGGTGTCTGGCGGCTTCCTCCGGAACATCGCTTTTAGGCCGGGACACTCGCGCTCGGAAAAAAGATCGACGGTTTGCGAAGCTAGTTTTAATCGCTGTCACAAAAAATGAGTGTGATAGAAGTGAATACAAACATAAAAATTATATAAAAAACAAAACATATGCAAAAATGTGAAAGTCAAGTTTATTTTTTCAGTAAATAGAGTAAGAAATGGTCTTTCTTTATAAAAATTAGATAACAGCATGCAAATTTTACTCTGTGATTGGGATATATTTTAATTTAAATTTTAAATTCAAAAGATTTTGTTCTAATTATGTTATAGTACAAGGTATTTTACATAATTACAGAAGTTTTAACCACTAGAGCGACTTATAAATACTTAAAAAATAGGAGTACTTAGTGTTTTCAAAAATAGTTATCTTGATGAAAATATATATATAGTTATATTTGGATAAAGCGCATTCCAGCAAAATTTGCTACAAGCGATAAGACTGCCATATAGTGCTATTGATGTTGTACTCGTATCTCACATGTATTTGCAATAAGTAATATTCAGTTGTATATTTATTAATCTTGATGATTATTATAGCACTCGCTGGTATTCTTCCTTTTAACATGAACAGAACAGGTGCAAACCGTCTGAGTGTTTTATTTTGTCTTTTCTACCGCGAAAAGATTTTAACCAAGAGACAGCTATAAATATTAATGTAATCCTAGCTAAGATTCAGTGGTGCATGTATTTTTAAAGCCGACTGTACCCATAGTGGCGAGCGAATGAATTTAGGGATTTCCTCTGACAGGTTTAAGCAGAGATTACTCGGATATCTATCGCAAAGGATTTTATAGGAATTCAGCTAAATCTGATTATTTTTAGTATCCAAACCTCAAAAGGAAAAAAAATAACTTAAGTAAAAAGATTTTTTTTTCATAGTCAAAACTAAAAACATGTCAAATGGTAACATTATTTACTGAATTCTGTTTATACCACCTTTATTTGTAACATTCATGAATACAATCAACACCTTTGACTTTTACTCAACTCTTATTAAACGACAGATTCTGTTTCCAAAATACCGGCCATAGAGTAACGGAAAGCGTCCCTAAACGCAGCTGGATCATAATTCGATTACTTAATAACTAGGTATTGATATCTTATGGTCACCAATATCAGATACCGCATAGATCATGCTCGGTACCTACAGACCCTAAAATCTCACAAAGCGATACATTACATACATTTGATACGACCCTGAAAGTTTACGAGATCTATTAAACTGGACGTATCTGGGACAAGATACGAAATACTTACAAAATACTCAAGACGCCCGTCCTACGCACTTGTCCGTCCCTTAGTCCCTTCTCATATGATTTATGTACTGACAAGTATCTTTATCCGAGCGCGCACGCACTTGTGAGCCGCTCGGGACCACTGTAACAGATAAGCCAGGATTGTCAAGCAAATACGAGTACAGTGCGACTAGGTTATTTATTTGACTAGCCCGGTGGCGCAGTTGGCGACCTTGCCGTATACGCCTGAGGTTTTGTACCGAGCAAAACCATTAATATTTGACCAGTCAAATAAACATTCGGGTGATAAACACTCGTATTTATTTAATGCCTGAGTATTATCCTACTAATAGTACAAATGCGAAAGTTGTATGTTGACTGATTTAAATGAATTTTCTTAAATATTAAAAGTAAAGTATCAGTATACCTACTGTAGGGCTGTCCTATTGCAGGGCAAACGCCTCCATTATAGAAAACGCTACTATTTATTGGATTAGGCTTAACGTTGTAAGACCCAAAAGCCTCATAAGAGGCAAAGACAATTAATTTTCTATTGTGTCTGCTGTCTGGGCCTTACGACGTTAATCACCATCTCAATAAGTATATTCAAAAAATTTTTTTGCGATTTTAGTGTTGGTCCCTTAGTTACATGTTGTATTGCATACAGGGTATATCTGTCTATGGACTTTTACATTCCTTTAACCACGACTTCTACTAACCACTTAAAAAAAATTTTTTAGGTCACAAACTTAATTCCACTGATATAATTTTAAGATATTCTCACAAAGATATTATGTAAATTACATTCGCGATTCGAACATGGAACCGCACGTCAAATAATTAACACCAGTCTATTCCGGCGTTATTACCCGACGAGCAAATAAACACTTATGTACTACAATTAAGTTACGAGCGTTTCCCTGAACTACTCGTATATGAGTATGTAGCACTAAAACACGTATTTACTTAGTATAAGTACCAGCAGGTTTAGAGGAGTTCCGTATTTATGCTTGTTAGTAATATCCGCGGGTATGTTTAAGAAAAGGAACGCAAAGGCCTTCAAACCAGATGAAGTGACGATCTGTGCAAGATGGCTGGCAAGAGCTGGATGCGAGTAGCAAACAAGGAACGGAGAGGCCTATGTCTAGCGGTGGACTTCAACAGGCTGATGACAAATGAGGTAATAATACCTACGTATTGTCCACTCTGAACACCCAACTTATACCTATGTTTTTCAAATTATTAATTCAGAAATATCATGCTTTATTGCACGCTCATGGGCATAATTTATTACCAACCGATCTTAGTCCACTAAATTTAATGGACATAGGCTTTCCCGATTCCCCCTACATGAATAGTATACAGGTTTTAGAATCGTTTTAACGTTGACTGATGAAAAACACCTAAATGTCACAACTACTATTTAAGTAGAACCCTAAATAATTAAGTTCATACCTGACTCCGTTTTAAGAAGCTTAAGTACTTGTGTTACAAAATTAAATATCAGACAACAAAGGAATTACAAATATACTTAATAATAGGTTAATTAATTGTAATATACGTATATATTACACTCAGACACTGTATAAAGGCAAGTTTTCATCACATGAATGTTGTCTAAGGTGGGGATCGAACCCACGACCTTTGGCGTAAAAGGCAGGGTTACATCTACCAAATGCGCCAGGTAGCCAGTCAAAAGAATTATACGTTTTTTTTTGTTATATCTTTTGTTGTTGTGGCCAATAACGTTATCTATCTATCTACAAGCCTCGCCTTCCATTGGTCCAAACCAATCCTCCATTGGACCTCCATTGGAGCAGGGGCTCAGGTCTCACATCGTCAACAGGCGCATTATTTTGGGATTAATTAACATTTTCTAAACAAGTTGATTAATTACCTATTCAGTCTTTGTGTCTGTAAAACAAATCGATTAATTAATCCGGACGTTGTATCCGTAGACCTTCCGACCGGTCTCACCTCTAGTGCTGCCTCAGATGATCCCTGCTCCAGCGCCCCAGCGCGCGGGTAATCAAGACCGCGCTTCAGCCGAGGATTAATTTCGAGCGGTACTCGTTCGGTCGCGATCCAGTAGGCGCGCGCGCCGCTCCGGTGCGTGCCATCGGATCAAACGGAATTTCTCATTTGCCAGATTTTAGATGCCGCTTATATTAATGTTGGCACGTATTTGTGCAGAACTAGTTATCCTTCAATGTTGGCGTTCAGTAACTACTCATTTAATTGCAAATTTCTTAAGAAACTTGAGCCGGCAACCTGTGGAACCATCCACCGCCCGATCCTTCGGTCGATCATACTGGGTCTCAATATATAAACAAAAATAATATCCTGCAACCGATATTTTCAGCTACGGAAGCCAATTTTCACGATTAGCAACGTACGCTAAATATATTATAGTTTTCAAGTATGTGCGTAGTGACACAGGTGTACTCTCTATTCCCTTACACTCTTAATTTGATGAGACACTAGTGTGACACGACCGGAGAGAGATTGGGTGCAGGACCTGTTGGTCCTTAACGTCAAATCATCAAAATAATTATGTAGATAAGGTAACAGAGAGTGAAAGGGACAAATTAAAGAAGAAGACATAATGCGCCAACCCTAGATAACGTGAGAAAAGGGCAGTAGGATGATGATGAAGGGAACAGAACAACACACATGTTCACTATAATTACAACTTTATCCAACGTAAGATCACCATCAGCAACCACATAGGTCTCCCCTAATGCACGCCACTGCTCCGATTTTCGGCCACTCTCATCCAGCCGACACCAGCCAGCCTTCGAATATCATCATCCCATCTTGTCGCGTCCAACACTACGCTTACAGAGTCGCGTCCTCCACTTAAGGACTTTACGGCTCCAACGATTGTCAGTTCTGCGGCTAATGTGACCAGCCCACTACCACTTCAGTTTGCTAATTCGGTGGGCTATGTCGGTGACTCTGGTTCTCTGTCGGATTACATAGTTTCTGATGCGGTCCTTCTTATTTTAAGACGTAGGATACCGCGCGGAGATTTGCTGCCAGAGTCTCTAAATATCACTTTGAGGATATTATTAGCGGGCAGAAAGAAATCGGAAGATCACTCGATCCCGACATTAATTGGACCGAAAGTTTCGGCAGCATTTTAATCTTCGTCAAAACGGTCCTGATGGGTTCCATAAAATAGCTCGTCCCGGGAATCGAATCAATTAAAACTTACTGCGCGATCACTGGAACCGGTTGCTGCTAGGGATGTCAAATTTATGATATTTTTCAATGGAGTCGATTAATTATTATTAAAAGATTATTTAACATTAAAAAAAATATTGGTAACCAGGTTGTCAAAGACATGGTAACTAAATTAGATTATGTTATTTTCATTCTTACTCTATTAGACAAAATGAGAAGAATCAATGAAACGAATAACATTTCATTTTGTATTCATCTAACTTATTTTAGTATCGTTTAATATAAGACTTTTTTTAGTCTCTCGTCAAATTTGAATCGCTACACCCTAAAACTAAGTAACCACAATACCTACTAGGCCATTGTTTTTCAAAGCTCTGTGTCAAAATCTATTTACTTATTTCATTTTTTTTTCTCTAAAAAGAGGTAAGTCCAAATTTTCTTACTAAGTATAACAATTTATACCCTAAATCAGCGATATATTAAAAGTATACCTGACATTCATAAGTGTGGTCTTGAATATAGAATTTGTAAATAAGTGCATTTTTATTTTAATCAGTAAATTTGTTTATATCGAAGCATAATAATTCGATCAGGATTATCCCTAAAGGCCGTCAAAACTCTAATCGTAGATGGGTTTCATGGATTGCCTTCAATGGATGGGTTGTGGGCCGTGGGGGCGGTTGTGTTGTTGTGTTGTGTCGAGCCGCGAAGGGTCACTTCTAGTCAATTCGGTTACGAACTTCATCAAATTAACTTGGCTCTTTTGTAGGTGTGCTGAAAGACATGTAGAAGTCATGATGTTCTGTTAATTGATTTTAGGATCTACCGCAAATGATTTGCATGGTAAATTGGTAATTTGAATCAAAATTGTACTCCAATGTTTAATCAGGACATTCGACAGATGTCATTAAATTAAAAGTTATTTCATTGCAGCGTATTTCATTAATTTGATTTGAGGTTAGTAATCGCTTACCATCAGGTGATCCGGCTGTTCGTCTGCCCCCTATATCATAAAAAAAGAAATGGCTTCCATATACAAATCAAGTAATCTACTATGATGGAATTTTGTTTAATCGTCACGCTTGCCTAATTGCGGATTGGGGATCACAAGCTCGAGCTAAATTAAAAAAAAAACAAATCTTAGGTAACTTTTGCTCAACCCGGGAATCGAAACCAACTAAACCATTAGACCACAACGGTTGTACCAGTACTGGACCGGTATTCAACAACCGCTTGTGTTACTTTGATATTATAATTAACCTAGATTTCCTTATCTAGATTAAGCCTACAACTTAGCGCTCATCTGGAGCAAGCCAGCGTCTTGACTGTATAATGAGGCGTTAAAATTCAGTTCGAATACGATTACAAGTTCGACTCATTAAAAACTTTTAAGTGCCAATGTAAGTTTGTAATTGAACTGGTAAATTGTCCACACTTAGGTTTCCAACTAGATTTTTATTCTTCAAATTATCTTATCTAGGAATCGTTTATTTTAAAAATGTTATCATCCTTCAAAACATTATTATCATTTATCACCGATTAAAATTTGGACATAGACCACCTCACGTACCTATCTTGTCACATTTTGAGAAATAAAAAAACATTTAGCGAGTGTCTTTGGGCGGCGGCATTCGCTAACCATCGTTTGATTCGTCTGCACATAAATAAACAGTTTAAAATTTTGCAAATCATGTGAAAAATAGTGATTTGCAAAATTTAAAACTGGCCTCACTGAGCGAACTAAGTATGAGCTTTATTTATTTTACGCTAGTCACATGGTTGATAAAGTTGATACTACACTTTAAAAAACGTTGAATGCAGTTTTCTTTTTTTTTATAATGGCATGTTTTCTTTGCGTACAATTTTCTATCTAAAATATTAAGAGCAAGTACTTTTCTTTTCTTCAGGTGGGTAGGACTAAAAAAATACAACCTGTATATATTATATAAAAAACCTGAAACTTAATACAGAACGTCCCTAAGTAGGGACTGAATAAATAAATCACTGACTTCGTATTAAATGGATCTCACAACTGTTTACTAACTGGTGACACTTGTTTTTTTTACAAGTATTGTTTAACTAGCTTTTGGCCGCAGCTTCGCTCGCGCCCCCACTTCCCTAAAATGGGGGGTTGGAAGGGGCAAAAAGTAGCCCATCCCTTCAACTATCTCCACTTAAAAAATCACTTCAATTCGTCGCTCCGTTTTGCCGTGAAAGAAAGACAAACATACAGACAGACACACTTTCCCATTTATAATAATAGTTGTTTTACACGGGGTTTAATTGATTGGTTCACACAGGCTAAAACTGTTCGGATAACGGACACGCTCCGCCTCGCGCGTCACGATAAGCTTGATTGATACATCGTCGGGTGTCGTGTGAGTCTGTTGCTTCCGATCCGATACCCACCGCCCGCAGTGGTTCTATTAACTAAACTATTTGTGGCAGTTTTCACCGTGGAACAGCCGCCCATGACATGAATGAGCCGGCTCGACCAGTGCGATACCACGGTGTCATAGATAAATTGACCGACGTAAAGCAACATCTGCGTTGTGCTCGCCGAGTGAGTGTCGGTTGCCCTATACGGGGGAATGGAAGTTAAAAAGTTGACAGTCGTACTCGACTTCACTGGTGCTACGGGTGACTATTGAAGGCGGCAACTTCGATTAAAGTAAATTATTTTTTCACTGTAAAATATAGAGTCAGTATTTTTATTGTTACTTTACTTTTTATATTCCGCGGGGCAAATCTAGTTTCTTATAATTCAGACAATAATAGTGATGACTGAATCATCACTGAAGCTAGAGATAATTTAAAAGCGTAGTAAAGTAATGTATACCTACTCATTTACATCAGGAGCGTGGGAAGAAAATTAGCATAATATGCTTATAATTTCGTTTAACATAATAAACTCGTGATATCATATTTGCCTTGAAGTTAGCCACGAGAATTTGATAATCTTATTTTTGTTTTCTAAGCTACCACCGTAATTCAATAAATAGAAATAATAAAATCACAAAAAAATAATAAAAAAAATACTTTTTAAATTATATACACCGCCATATTTTAAACCCAGAATGCCGGCCGGCGGCCACAGTATTCAAATAAGATATGTACCTTCCTATAATTACATTTTTGTAACATAATATTTAGTTGAGATTTTCGACGAATTTTCAAAACTCGTTGTCCAACTGATAATCAGCTTAAATATTCCAGGTCTTGAAAGTGAGTTAGGCAAAAAGGCTACCCTTTAAAGATTCCAGCTAAACAATGGTAGGCCGTATTTAAATTCAGGGCCCTTTCAACCGTGAATTATAAAACGTCGTTAAATTATTCCATCAGGCTGGAGGCTGTTCCCAAGAACCGCTTCTCCTGAGATGTTTAGAGCTTTAATCGGCCTTAACACTTATTTGCACCAGTGGACGCTCGCAGCTTCGCTCGCTTGATGTTATGGTTTGACACATTTTTTACACAAACATTTTTATTAATATTTTTTTACTTATAAAACTGCCAGATATGCCAATGTCGTGGGTTCCATCTCTACCCTGGGCAAACATTCAAGTGATGAACACTTGTGTTTGTTCAGTGTCTAAGTAGAATAAATGTAGTTCAGAATGGTTGGTAGAAGACGTGGTTAAAAGGATGTAAGTATTCAAGGATACATCCTGTATATATGCTTTTTATTGCACATAAATAGAATAGGTACATACTTAAGTTCATATTTTAATAAAAATGCTCATGTTAATAACGTAAATTACAATGCCATAGAGTACAAACTCCTATCCAAACAAACGACCAAAGCTAGTATAAAATGACTTTGCTTATTCCCCTGCACCTGCGTCCGTACACTCGTACGTACAAAACTCCATTATTCTCATTCCCGCTCCAACTATGCTAGCTAGCGTGTACGCGCGGCTCTCCCCGCTTCAACTTTACTCATTTGCGAAGTTGCCCATACTCGCCGGGTGTTTGCCGGTCGAACGAGTTATTATAATCGCCGTACTAGTAAATCAGGGGGGAGGAAGTGTTGAGGGTTGTTTGTTGTATTGATTTAGTTTTAAGTTTTGATGAGTACGGGGTGAATCAAATAATAAATAGAAACACGTTAAACAATAGGCTATTTCTAAAATTGTAGGTTTTTTTGTGATCACCAACCTTATCCCATCATAGCGATGACTTGATTTCTATGATGGAGGTCTTTGCCCTGCAGTGGGACAGTATTATTGAATAGTACCTATATAAGCTAATACTTTATTATGAGAATAAGTTGGCTGAGTAGTGTTTAATGTAAATGGTGTGAAATGCTCTTTTTGAACAGTGTTAATAGTCCGTTACTAGCGGCAGGAATGTCATATAAATAGTTCGGCTCAACCGGAGTGATACCACGGCCTGACGAATACCTGCGTGAAGCAGCGCCTACACTTTCAGCGTCGCTTTTCGTCCGCACCGAGTGAGTGTGGGTACCGGAGGCCTTGTCGGGGAAAAAAGGGGTTAAAAAGTTGGCAAGGCAGCTTGAGTCTCCACTGGTGATGCGGGTGTCTATGGGCGGCGGCAATCGCTTAACGTGATCCAGTTGCTTGTCTGCCACCTATGACATAAAAAAGGAAGCGACATAACTGTGCCTAGGAATTGTTTGAGGAAAGATCTACAGGCATATATTATTGCTAAACTGAAAATACAAAACTCTTGCGTGATATAATCAACACCCAGGACCCAGCGCCATCTATTGGTGCCATTTGAATCTTAAGTCCCGAAACAAAGTGAGAGTGGGCCATTAGTTAAAAAATAAATACAAGTCCCATTTCGTAACTTTCAATATCGCACTTCACATCGGTGAGTGATTGAAGGAAAAATTATAGCAGCAAATATCCGTAAAACAGTAAAAGTTGGAAAACACTGTTCTTTTATAAAAAAATATAAGCTTTAATCGAAAACTCTCCTTAAAGTTGAAACGATCAAATTACTTTCTGATTAATTACCGATCCACTTATAAAGTAGGTCGGCCTGATCCACTCGTTGGCCTGTGCCTAAGTTTAATGTTTCAAAACAAATTGTTATTAAATCTCTAATCTAATGTTTAAATTTATACCAGGCTGAAACCAGGTGCTTTTTTAACCATGTATTTGTTTCTGTGTTTGTGGATGTGTAACACTAAACCACCTGAAGCCAACGATAACTAATGGATTGACATCTCGATACGTATAACATGTATAAGGTACCTGGTTAGGGACAGATATTACACTGCTTTGGCTTTGAGTATAGCTTACTATAATTCATCTATAAAATTTCCAATGCACCTTGCACATACTCGTAAGATACGTCCATGAGAGCAAGTTCGTTTTTTGTTTGCAATTCTTTAACTTTTATTCTGTGTTATGTACTCGTATCTAATTGTACGTCGTACCCATATGCACGTCGTAGATCAAAGCACCAATGTTTCTGTTGCTTTACAGTTCTAATACCATCTTCAATCATAGGAACTTATTTCACATGAATGGTTCCTATGCGTTCACCTGCATAAGTTATTAATAATAGTAGATTTGGAACGCGTTTGTTTTAAACATTATGTTGCGAGTTTACAAAGTGTAGCACATACTATAAATATATTTAACACGCGGCAGACTATATCATACATTATTTACGTCACGAGTCCTTGCTTATTTGCGTAGGGGCATTAGTAATCTTCTTAAGAACGACACAGGGAGGCTTCGCATAGCCCATCAATCAACCAGGGGCGTTGGATTGACGTTTCCTAAGTATTGTGGTAATAGGCCTTGCGAACCTAAGCTGGCAGAATCTGTTTTAATATTTTTGCCATGAGTTTACTTAATACCTCCACTTTTCTTGATTATTTTAATGAATAATGTGTATAAGTAGTAGTGGGAATTTCGTGCTTTTGGAGGTCAAAGCTGATTTAGAGTTCTTGAACCAGCGGAGTATCTAAGTAAGCAATCATTACCTAAGTATAAAGTTTAAGCATAATACTATAAGTTAGCGTAACGTATTTGTACTTGAGTTTAAAGTATTTCGGCTTAAAATTCTACGCTTAATTACTAAGTACTAATTAGGCTGCGTTTCCACTGAAACGAAGCGGAGTGAAACAAGCTTCTTCGATTGGTCGATTTCACGCCGCTCTCCTTCAGAGGAATCGCAGCCACTACGGCCATATTTAAACATTACGTAAAGGTACTAAGTAATGCATTATTTATTTGTTTTATATTATGATATATGTGCTATAGCTAGTTAGTACGGAGTCAGGTCGATGTATGAGATTTTGTTTACATGTTGTAATGCCTAAAGGCCCACCCTTCAGCCGCTATAACATATTAAAGTGTATTTATTGCATTATGTTTACATTGTGCTGCAATACTTTGTACCTTTACGTATTTATAGAAAACCTTTCGCTAATCAATGGAGTACCTACTTCTTGATAATGTCATTTAAGGTTATTTTTATCAAAAAACCAGATCCATAATTGAACACTTAAAGCCTAGGCAAAAATATTTTAAAATTCTTAAAAAGTATCCTATTACGAACCCATTAAAATGGTAGAGGGCAAAATAATATGTGCTTTTAAGTTTAAAAATATCTTCAATTGTCTAGACAAGAGTTGATGTGCTGCTTTCTTTAGATAGTTTTTTTTAATTCAATTCAATATGAAGGATTCTTTTCGCAAGTATTTTTTAATATGACACGTTATTGTCTATGATTGAATGTAATAATATTTATTTACGTTCATTCAGAATGATATTCGGTACCTATGTTATTTGTATTTTGGTATTCCTATTGCCTTATTTCAGTTGTATCTAGCTCTAATGAACATACAGTCGTATTACTTGGATATGGAATTTCATATAACGATATTTATTGAAAATAGTAGATAAATATTAAATGGTTACATACCTTGTGATTGCTTTTACGAATCTACGTATATATCTAAAGTACTATCGAAAGGAATTTATTTGAGAAAAAAAATATAGGTATTCAAAAGGGAATAAACTGCAATGACGTAAGAAACGGATTATTTTTGCTCTTACAAAAACGTTAATTAGAAGTCATAAGACGATATCAGATGCCCAGTTAGTCTAGTGGCTTAAGTACTGGGCTGTGATCTCTAAGTCCTAGGTTCGATTGGCGGGTCGAATGTTTCGACTTTATCGAACCTAGTTCGGGTTAGTGAACACCAATCCGAACTAAGACTCATACCATCCATAGAAGCGATGACTTCATTTCTATTATGGATGCCAACCCTGCACTGGGAAAGTAAAATAGGCTGATACTTCATTTAAGTCACAAGAGCTTACCATCAGGTGATTCGCCTGCTCGTCTGCTACCTATCACTTAAAAAAAAGAGTAATCTCGTCGTACCTTTAACTATAATTAAATTCAGTAAAACACGCACAACGTTTCATCCTTCGTTACTGTTTTCGTATCCAGTTGGTTAATAACTAATTATGTCATACCTGTTTCCAAATACTACTTACCTCCAATAATTGGGTAATTAAGTACCCTACATTAGGTATCATTACCCTATTATACTTCGTTACGTGTATTATGTCCAAAATAAATGTTTCAATCCGTACGTTTCAAATAATTTCTGATATGTTTAACCTTGCTTAAGTTGGTCTGGTTCCTTTGCTTTAGGGTTGCGAAGGTCAGACGGCAGTCGTAATAGTAATTACCAGACTGTTAAATCTAGAGTATTGGTTGGTAAGCATACCCCGGGCTCCAATATTATAGTTTTGGACTCAATTGGGAATCATACATTGTTTATCCCAAATAGTTTGTGGGCTGCAATTTGAAACATAATATTTCCATTCTTATCATCTTACACGTGCCAGCAAAACAAGATACTTACCATTACCATACCTATTATCTGAAATAAGACTTCCACTTGTAAAATAAGACCACAGGATTAGTTCTCTTTGAAACATCCCTGTACAGATTACTTCAAGATATTTATCTCCACCGCAAAGCTAATGTACCTTCCTATTGGCTATATTTATCTACTTTTCCGAGCGTCCCACATTTCTTCTCGAATATAAATAGACTTAAATCAAAGTTTCTATAGACTTATTATACCGACTTACTTTTCTTACCGTTTATTGAGTGATCACCTCGCCTCACTCCACTCCTCAGCATTGGAATCGTCTCCGCTCCGCTTTCAAATAAAAATAACTTCAAACAACACTTATTAGGGTTGTGCAGTCGTATAATTTCTAGGTATTTCACGTGCAGTAAATGTCAGCTGTGTACGTGAAAAAGTTAAGAACGATAGCAAAATTGGAAACGTAGCCTTTATAGGTTTGTCAAGCTGACTGTATTTTTGTCAAAGCCAGTTTATTTTACTACTAAAACTTTTATACCTAATTCGGATCCTTTTCCCAGTAAGTCCGACTCGCCCTTGACGAGTTTTTTAGACTTCCAATACCATTTATTGAGAGCTCAGCTTTTAGGGCGGACGACTCCACTTTTTAGCATTCAAGTCGCTTCTGTCGAGTCACTCGGCTACTTTCCGTCGCTGCGGCTTAGTGACTCGTGTGACGTAATGAATGCTCACTCTAACAGACAGCTGCTTCGGCGTGACAAGTTAATTTTGTGCCCAGAATTTATAAATGAGGCAATTTGTTTGTTGTTTGCCATTTTGTTGACACAGTAATTGTTTATTTGAAGTTGTTGACGGAGTTGACGTTTTGGCAGCGTGATCAATTGATTTTGATCAAAATAATGCTTTCAAAGCTAACATGATGATGATTGATCAAGATTATTAGTGTTATTGTACATCACTGTGTCACTATTAAGATACGATTATTATATCCCTAGAAGACAGACTTAAGTCCGATTTTTTATCTTTTTTTGGTCAAGTACAGAGGGCCTACGATAAATTGGACGTTATTACTAAATCGGAGTTCATTTCCCCTTTAAAAGGACTGTGTCAGCGTTTTTGAGTTCGACAGGTTTATTAGGATTCGTCACAAGTCACCAGAAATCGAATCCAGGACTTTTAGCTGTCGCTTTAAAGTGAAACTTAACTGCGATAGTTGAAAGTTATATTACCCATACCCATACCCATACCCCAACGATCAAAGTCCACGCAAATTATTTTCTCCTAGGCTGTGTAGATATTTTATGAATCTGTGAAAGAATAACAACTGATACTAAATTTATAGCATTCCGTTGCGCCGGCGCCGCTTGATCGACGCGTAAATAAACGCTCATCAGGGTTGCCCCTTAGTACTTTTGGTGCTTCATCTAGCACTATTTTCATGATTTCCAAATGTGAGAAGTGTGATTCACATTTGGATAATGAATGGACCGGCTCGTCCGGAGGAATATCATAGCCTCATAAAATGTTCATTTAAAATTTTGTTTTGTTTACTCTACTATTGTAATTATTTATGATAATTCTCATTTAGGTACAACATTAGAAAAAATGTTTGATACTTACTTATTCAGCTGGCTTGGTATCGAGGATCTTAGACGACATTATGATACATGGTACAAATAAACTGAAGACTTTCACCAAAGTAATTTTATTACAACTGACATTATGACAATTATACGTATGAATATTTACACGATATGTACATTTTTACAAATTAATATAATTATTAAGTAATGGTATACAAACAGTAAACCTTAGAGTCGCCATGCGATAAAAAAATTACACTTTAATAAATTCATCGTTACAACCCTAGGCCGAATCAATCGTCAACACACAATTTACACAGAAACCCGAAAGATTTGAAACATTCACGAATTAGAAACACGGTCCACTTCGAAACTGGCGTGTGAAGCCTCGGCGCGCGGGGCAGGGCTCGCGTCCCGCGCGGGGGGGCGCACACGCCGCCAACCACCGAGTCTTAGTCGATGGACACGATGAGGGTGTCCTCCTCCAGCAGCGCGGCGGAGGGCTCGCGGCGCGCGCGCGAGACCCGCACTCAGAGGCGCGTGTGCGACAGCCCGTTGGGCGCTATCAGCGGCGCCAGCGTCGCCGGCCGCGCCTCCAGCGGCAGCGCCTCGCTCGCCGCCACCGACCGCGACGTCAGCGCCGTCGACGCCTCCGACCGACTCCCGCCCGCCCCCGCCGCCGCCGACAGCCCCCCGCGCGACGCCTCCACCGCCCTCGCCTGCGCGCGCGCCGCTCCGCCCCCCCTCTTCTTCGGAATCACGCTATTCTCCACGTGCAGCGTTGCATTCACATCCTTCCCAGCCGCACACGTACAAGCCTTCAAGAAACTCTTCTTAAAATTATCCGACAGAAACGCATACAAAATTGGATTCATCGCAGAATTGCTGTAGCTGAAACAGGCCGCTACTAGAAACACTGTAATCGTGATCCGACTCGCACATTCCCTCGGCGGGGAGTAGATCAGCGCCACCTGGAATGCCCAGTACGGCAGCCAACATAGCACGTACACGGCTATGACAGTCAAAACTAGCTTCGTCACTTTTCTGTGCGATCGCTTCTTTTCTTTAGACTTATTCTTTGGTCCGACAGTCTTTAGTTTCCTAATGACTAGGCAGTAGAAGACAAAGATGAGAGTCAGCGGTGCGGCGAAGCCAAGAGCGAACGAGTATAGAGTGAAAGACGTCTGACCCTTGCTGAACTCCTGTTCGGGCCAGACGATATTGCAAGAGAGGCCATTTTCGGTTGGAATCAGTGTGGTGTACATGAATATTGGAGTCATGACGAGGGCTGACGCGGTCCAGGCCGCGGCGGAGACTACTCTGGATACGAATGGCGTCCTCAGTCGTGGCGCGGCGATGGGGTGGCACACTGCAATGTATCGGTCAGCGCTCATGATACAGAGGAATATGCTGCTGGTGAATTGGTTTATTCCCGTGGAGATCATGTAGGCTTTGCACATGAAGCGTCCGAAGGGCCAGGAGCGGAGCGACATGGTGACGATGAGGAAGGGGATGCCGATGAGGAAGCACTCGTCGGCGATGGCGAGGTTCACGATGTACATGTTGGTGACGGTCTGCATCTTGGAGTAGCGCAGCACCACGTAGATGACCAGCGTGTTGCCGAGCAGCCCCACCACGCACACCAGCGCGTACAGCACCTACACAAAAAGAAGCAAAACGTTATTTTAGTAATTAGGGAGTAAAGTATCAACCTAAATACTGTCCCATTGCAGGTCTCCATCATAGAAATCAGGTCATCGCTAATATTATGGAGTACCTGAGCAAACAAAAACGAAATGTTATGTAATTGAGGAGTAAAGTATCAGCCTAAATACTGTCCCACCGCATAGAACTCAAGTCATCGCTACTATTATGAGATTTGACTAAAGCACCACGCTTGCCTAATACAGATAGGTGATCAGTTTACATCCATTTTTTGGCTTATTTTAGAATGGTGAAAACTGGGAGTCTCGTGTTTGTTCTGCTTTGGCCAGTTGTACTCTCCCTAACATCGTCGGAACCTATTTCTACTAGAGTATTTTATACCTAGTTACCTCGGCCAGTCCACCTGCTAGGTGAAAGCAAAGAAAAAAAATATATTTACCTGTGTCACTACATAGACCACGGGAAGGTTGATGTTGGGGCAGTTCTCGAAGGTTCCGTTGTAAGTTCCGTTGTAGTCGTAAGAGACGTTTGAGTTGTACATTTCGACGTCTTCAAGCTCCATTTTGGCAGTGAGATAATGATTTCTTGAAGAGAAAAAGACGCTGACTGAAGAAAATGTTACCTGTAGACAAGAGACTAAAGTCAGAAAAAAAATGATTGGGCCGCAAATAAACGGGGACATAAATTTATTTTCATCTTTAAACTTATTTAAATTCAGAAGTGTATGTAGGTACAAGTTTGCATTTCAACTAATTCTAAGAAGATGACAGCTTATTCGTATAAAGATTTTTTTCCTTATTTTAATAAATAAGTGGCCTTAATGAGATATCTACGTAGTCATATTTTATATTCTGTACAACGACATAATAGAATCATCTGAATATTGGGTATATTCAGAACATGGCCGAGAAAATTCGCAAACGTTAATGAGCAATATGGTAGCGCATATTAATTAAATCACGAAATGCTGGCGTAATGAACCCGTACAAAGATTTTGTTCGGCCTAGGTGAATGATTGGTCTATGAAAGAGCTATGCAGTACATCATGATCATCTTTATACCAGGTCTCATCAGTTTTACGCCGACCCCAGATGTCAGCGTAATAATAATGTATTTTTATTTTCACTTGTCTCTGTCATATTATTACAGATACATTTAATTGATAAAAAGTTATATCGGCACTGTGTTCATCTGCTATATTTGAAATGTGACTTGCTTTTGTGAATGTCTTTATAACTGAGTGCAGAGCCCTCTCGTCTAGACGAGCCCTTAAACAAAGGCCGCGAACAATAGGATGACCCAATTATACAGTTTTATTTAAATTAAATTCTTTAAATATTGCTTGCTTGGAACACTTTTCTCTGAAGGTTTTTTATTGCTGAAATGTTTCTGAAGTATTTGTTACGCCTAGTTGAAAATTTAATCGAGTTTATTGTGAGTTTTATTTAAAAAGCGGTTAAGGATGAGTCATACTTGCACACGGAGGGTTCAATTGTAAATTAATAAAATTTTAATAATTATCACAAAAATTTACTTACATTTTTAATAAAATAGGTAGTTTTATCTGTTGTGGAACTATTAATGACAATCGGCGTGACGAATACAACGCAATAAAAGATGAATTTATGGGCATTATTTATTAGGAAAAATTGCTAAATAATAAACAGTATTCTCATGGGGAAAGTGAAGGAATTATAAAATATCTATTTGTGCTATTAATTAAAGAGCATGAAAATATCATACCATGTAATTAGGTAAAGTAAATAAAAATAATATCTAGCATTGCTTCTGGGATTTGCTCTACCATAACTAAATGCCATAATTTATTACTACACTGGCCGTAAATTGAGAGGACAGTAATTGCCTTATTTACTGCTAGATTTAGATTATAATCCAGTAATTAGTGTTCTTACAACTTATTTATTAACTCATAATTATGTGTTATATGGTACCTTGTCCCAAGATTAATTATATTTTTCCGAGCTTATGAGCCCATTAATCTTTTCTGACAAAGATTGACTCTTAGATCCATCCAACAGTCAGTCTTATTGACTTCACATCTTGGATCCATCCAATAGTCAATCTTTTTGGCCGCACAAATGGGTCACAGTGGTGACCAATCTAATGCAATACGAATATACAGTTGCAAAAATAAGTTGAACTTGTTGTTAGGTTTAATAACTGCCAACATTCCAGTTGCCAGATAACTCAATCAGACGGCCGGAAAATTCATGGTTTGCGTTTGAACCAAATATTTGCGGGCCTCTGACTCCCTGCCCTATCGCTACGCCAAAGCGAAATCCAACCACAAAGCTTAGTTAAATTCAAAAATAATTGGATACGACAATCGGGCATGAAATAAAAAATATATTAATTCAAAACAAAATATAAACCATTTCTCTTTCAGTCCCAATTACCGAAATAACCTAATATACCTACTTCCCGATGTAATCCCGAGTAACATTTCAAAGTTAATTGCTACAATTAGGAAATTATTAAATCGTTACTGTGGAAATATGGATGTAACAGATACCAGGATGTTAACGAACTGTGACATTTGCCGGCTTAATCGAGTAAAACGTACCAATTAGGCCCAAAAGAGTTATGGTGCACCTAGTATGTAGTCTACATTGCTAAAAACCGCACTTCGGCGTGAATGGGCCAGTTTGACCGGAGTGGTACCACGGCCTGATAGAAAACCAGCGTGAAGCAGCGCCACTGTTTCGCTGAGTTAGTGAGGGTGCCGGGGGAACAATTTGGGAAAATCTACTGGAATCATGGGCATCCATGGGTGACGGCAATTACTTAGCATATCACCTAATTTCGTTAGCTCGTCTGGCATTTATCACACAAAAAAATGGGAAAGGTGAAACAGAACACGATTTAAATCTTTGGACAAAACATACAATAAGTAGGTTTCATCATCATTATTTCAAGCCTATGGACGTCACGCTGGACATAGGCCTCCCCAATAATCTAACAGATATGTTATGTAATTCCTAGGATGCGGGCTACCGCATCCTTGGAATTACCACGGCCTTCACCAGGTCGTCGGTCCACTTTGTGCGGAGCCCCACGACTGCGACTCGTGGGCCTTTCAGACCCAACAACGGTCTGTTCTCCTCATAGTATCGTATTGCCGCTTCATGCTTGTAATTCTTTGGGCTATTTAATCTTGTTTAAAATCAAGAAGTTATAATTAATTTGGGTATTTTCAACTTTCATAACAACGGAACTCAAAAAGTTTTCCCTTTTAACTTTTAGGAAGCACTTCACTGATATTTATTTAACAACTAAATGAGTAGTCACTCGAGAAGATAGTCACTTATTAATTGACTTCATTGGGTTGAAAGGGGGTTAAAGGTTGGCAGCGCACTTGTGACTCTACTGATGTTGTTGGGTAACTATGAGCGGCGACTAGAATTATCAAATCGAATCATCATCATCTTAGCTTTTTTTTGTCTCGGTTAAATCCCGAGTCGCATGCGCCATACTTTGCTTTACTTATTGCTCGACCTGGGAATCGAACCCAGTTAGAGAGCTATCTCTGATCCAACTTAGAGATAAATAAATTGTAACTTACATTTTGTGTCAAGCACGTTATATCCTCGGTCGCATCTGAACGGTCTTCAGGCCTCTGAAAAAATACAAACAACGGTTATTTCTTTGACATATTATTTGCGTTAGTTTTGTGTTACCAGACCAATCGATCGATTCGATCGACAACAAATAACGTTGTTCGACTGGTCTGATAATTTTAATTTTATCGATGGATACCGTTCGACTAACTGGCGATAGTAGCTCTGTGGGTAAGAACGCACCTTGCAGTCTTTTTAATTACATAATTAAGCGCAGTTTTGGTTTTTATCTTAAGGGAATAAGGTCCGAAATAAATTAGTCCCTGGTAGGTACGAAAACCCAAACTGGCTAAGGGTTAATAAAGTGTTTGCACTTTGTTCAAAGTGCCAAATAAGCAGTTCCATTCCTCGACCCGGAAAATTGTATATTTACTTTGCATGTAAGTTAAACTGAGTTCAAAACTGACTCCCAAGAACCTTTGATTGTAATGTTTTAATTGGAATAATTTATAAATGTGTACTCTGAGATAATATTTATAAGCCTCTGAGAAAGTTGGCGAGAGAGTTCTAACTCTGCGAATTTCTTAACAGAAAAACTCGTCCAAAATTTTAGACCCGAGCCGGGGATAGAAACCGGGGCCTCAAACACGGCTGCGTTGCTTTAGAGTGGAGTGAGTCGCACACAAGCTCCCGCTGCGCCACTTACGCCACTTCCGCCACAATAAAATAAATAAAAAATAATAAATCAATAAATGCCTTAAACTCTGATTTTTAATCATGTGGAGTAAACTGAGTAGTGCTTGTTGATCGCTGCGCATTGTCTGGCGCATGTGTCAAACATAACATTAGCGAGCCCTACGTAATCATCGCGTTGCATTCCGGGCGTGTTTACACGAGCGTATTTAGCGCGGAGTACACGTAAATAATGCGTGCGCCTCGCGTCAAACTGTACACATGCGCCCACGCAAGCCGACGCGGGAGCAGGGATAGAGAGCTCGTGGAGTTTTCTATGAGTGAAAAATGAAAAAAATATTAGGAATACTACTGAGGTTTCCACAATCGCGCACCTGATAAGTCACGATAAGCTCTAGGATGACACGCGTTTGCCAATAATGCCTGGTCATTCTTGCCTTAAAGATCTCCAGATTATGTCTGTACTAAGTAGCTTTACCACTTGTGTTACAAATATCAGACGAAAGAGGATTCACACTATACATAAGCATTCAAAACACGAATTTTGATAAGTTTTAGGATCGAACTTACGACCATTGCCGTATCACGTAAGACCACTACCAAATGTGCCAACAAATCTTGCCGAGCTTTAACTGCATTTTATTTATTTTTAAGTTTAGCTTGATTTCCTTTTCCACAACCCACTGTACAGCAAAAAAAAAATGTACAAACTGTAAATGGTCAATGAGATTGCGTTAAATCTATATTAATATCATCACTATTTAACTCCTTACAAAAAGGATGAATGTTAATAAATGCTGCCGATACACAGCTAACAATTAAATTCCGATTCTACACAGTCCGATTCCGATGCTATTGTACGAGCATATTTTTCTCGTGATGTTTTCTTCACCCAAAATTTAATGATGTTTATAAAACCGTAAAATAACTTTATGATGAAGTTAAAATGGATGGTCTTTAGTCTTTTATCTTACGTATACTATACGTATTCTTTACGCTTCCAATCTATCCGCACTTGGTGTTTGTAATCAGGTTCACTGAAAAACATGTCTGAAATATCTAAAGTATATTGCCTAGAAACTCCGAGTAACTAACTAATTTGATTTTATAGCTCTTATGTTTTTACAATAAAGTTTTATTAAGCAACCAAATGTAATTTACAAATCTAAATCTAAATTTCCACTTAAAAGTACATATAAAGAAAACCTTAGCTCTGCTTATTAAACGAAAACAATTTTCCCTAAACATCAAAGAGATTGACACTCTCTAAACAAAATTTAAAGTAGCATTAATGTTTCTTCATTTCGCAATTAAAATGGGCCCAAATGCTCCACTGGAATTGATCGCAGCAACCTAAGAGCATGTTATTGTTGGCAACCAACTTATTGATGTCGGCTAATGGTGTTTTAATCCCGTGAGCATCTAAACATGAGCTAGTACGCGCTATAAAGCATTTTTATGCGAAATATTTTTAGACTCACGCGTTGATAGAAGCAGAAAAAACATTGCTAAGGCCATTGCGTCTGCAATATGTCTGACAGGTTCAGAGAGCCTAATTCAAACCGGGGTTTACGTATGGATCGGAGTTTTTCCTTTTTCTGTTCCTGTAACCATGATAACCTGAACAACATTGTCAAAATGAATGAATCAAAAGGGCCGGCTCGACAAGAGTCATACCATGACTTCACTGAAGACCGGCACAGCACCAGCGCTGTGTTTTTGAGTGAGAATTGGTACCTAAAGCTCAATTGGGGAGAAAGGGGATTAAGGTTGGCAACGCACTTGAGACTACTGGAGTTGCAGGTGTCTATGAGCGGCGGTAAATGCTTACCATCAGGTGATCCATCTGCTCGTCTGCCGCCTATCGCGTAAAAAGCGTTAAATTAAAATTTAACTTCATTTTGGTGAATTTTCAAATTTTTAAAGTAGTTCAAAAGCACCTGATCTGCCTTTACAGCCTTAATTACAAACCATTTATAGCAAGACTTAATTAAACGACATTTCTACTGCTTCATACTATGAAAACGTTCTTACTATAGAAAATCGTCCTAAAAGTGGAGCTTATAGTATCCCCTGTGATGAACGGTCCAATTAGGCGGCCATGTTGGGCCACGGCGGCTACGGCGGCCACGGCGGCCACGGCGGCTACGAGCGGCTACGAGCGTCTGCTATTGACACAAAATTAAGTACCGTCTTTCTTTTCGAAGACGAGTGAAGGACCTTCTGTGTATAGTGTGCCAGTCTACATTATAGTGGAGAGCGCTCAGTTTTGTATTAGCTGTATAACCGTAGAATAGTTTGCAGCAGGTTTGGCCTTATTCCCAGCCTTATTTGTGGCTAGTGGTGACGGATGACTTAAAAAATATATGGGTTTTTATAACTATACCGCATAATATACTGGTATTTGGGTGGATACGTCATATGAGATGAATTTCTAATAGGCCTTAATTTCTTTCAAACTACTTTATTTACAAAATGCTTTCCCGAGGTTTTCAAAGTTGTAGGTATCCATTAAGCAGAAATGTTTCCATTTCCCGCGGGAAAAAACAAAACGAAGCTCAAGGATTTACATTTAAAATACGAAGGTATTTCGTAACGTTACTAAAAACTGGCTTCGGTAAATACAAGCATAGTAAAACACTTTTAATCTTAAGACCTTTATGTACCTACCTATATTATGCAAATAAATTATTTGATTTGATTTGATTTGATTTGGTTTTTCTCGTGATGTTTTCTTCACCCAAAATTTAATGATGTTTATAGAACCGTATAATAACTTTATGATGAAGTTAAAATGGAGAGTCTTTAATCTTTTATCCGGGTTGCGAGATACGGCGTATTCTTTACGCTTCCAATCTATCCGCACTTAGTGTTTGTAATCAGGTTCACTGAAAAACATGGCTGAAATATCTAAAGTAAATTGCCTAGAAACTCCGAGTAATAACTAATTTAATTTGGAAGCTCTAATGTTTTACAATAAAGTTTTATTAAGCAACCAAATGTAATTTACAAATCTAAATCTAAATTTCCACTTAAAAGTACCTATAAAGAAAACCTTAGCTCTGCTTATTAAACGAAAACAATTTTCCCTAAACATCAAAGAGATTGACACTCTCCAAACAAAATTTAAAGTAGCATTAATGTTTCTTCATTTCGCAATTAAAATGGGCTCAAATGCTCCACTGGAATTGATCGCAGCAACCTAAGAGCATGTTATTGTTGGCAACCGACGTATTGATGTCGGCTAATGGTGTTTTAATCCCGTGAGCATCTAAACATTAACTAGTACGCGCTATAAAGCATTTTTATGCGAAGTATTTTTAGATTCACGCGTTGATAGGAACAGAAAAAAAAATTGCTAAGGCCATTGCGTCTGCAATATGTCTGACAGGTTCAGGGAGCCGCGTTCGAACCGGGGTTTATGAATGGATCGGAGTTTTTCCTTTTTCTGAACCTGTAACCATGATAACCTGAACAACATTGTCAAAATGAATGAATCAAATGGGCCGGCTCGACAGGAGTCATACCATGACTTCACAGAAGACCGGCACAGCACCAGCGCTGTGTTTTGAGCGAGAATGGGTACCTAAGGCTCAATTGGGGGGAAAGGGGATTAAGGTTGGCAACGCACTTGTAACTACTGGAGTTGCAGGTGTCTATGAGCGGCGGTAATGCTTACCATCAGGTGATCCATCTGCTCGTCTGCCGCCTATCGCGTAAAAAGCGTTAAATTAAAATTTAACTTCATTTTGGTGAATTTTCAAATTTTTTAAGTAGTTCAAAAGCACCTGATCTGCCTTTACAGCCTTAATTACAAACCATTTATAGCAAGACTTAATTAAACGACATTTCTACTGCTTCATACTATGGAAACGTTCTTACTATAGAAAATCGTCCTAAAAGCGGAGCTTATAGTAATCCCCTGTGATGAACGGTCCAATTAGGCGGCCATGTTGGGCCACGGCGGCTACGGCGGCCACGGCGGCCACGGCGGCTACGAGCGGCTACGAGCGTCTGCTATTGACACAAAATTAAGTACCGTATTTTTCTTCGAAGACGAGTGAAGGACCTTCTGTGTATAGTGTGCCAGTCTACATTATAGTGGAGAGCGTTCAGTTTTGTAATAGCTGTATAACCGTAGAATAGTTTGCAGCAGGTTTGGCCTTATTCCCAGCCTTATTTGTGGCTAGTGGTGACGGATGACTTAAAAAAATATGGGATTTTATAACTATACCGCATAATATACTGGTATTTGGGTAGATACGTCATACGAGATGAATTTCTAATAGGCCTTAATTTCTATCAAACTACTTTATTTACAAAATGCTTTCCCGAGGTTTTCAAAGTTGTAGGTATCCATTAAGCAGAAATGTTTCCATTTCCCGCGGGAAAAAACAAAACGAAGCTCAAGGACTTACATTTAAAATACGAAGGTATTTCGTAACGTTACTAAAAACTGGCTTCGGTAAATACAAGCATAGTAAAACAGCTGGTTTTACTATTTATACTTACTTACTTACTATTTATTGTCGAGTAGTAACTCGACAATAAATAGACGCTATTTTCGGTTATTGTATTCCTGAACACAAATATTTTTTGCAATCGACGTCCAGCGCCATCTCTTGGTACAAAGTGGAACTATTGTTATAGTTTAGGGTGGGCCTATATGCTTGTATTTTACAACGGAGACTTTGTGATTACGTGTAAAGTAACTATATAGTAAGTAGTTTTTCCCGACTGCTACGACATATAGGATTTCAAGAAAAGGGCGTCCTCCTTTCCAAAAGACAGGCAACACTTCAGCGAACTCTCTGATCTCGCAGATAATCATGGGCAGCGTGTGATTATTTACCAACTGGTGACCCGCTAGCTTGGTTGTCGACTCTAGTATAAAAACACTACCTATATTATTACACTTAATTTGTATATTTTAAGGGTAAGTTGAAGATAGCGTCATCAAAATTAATCCTCAATTATAATGACTTTCCTCTGTCAGTCAATAGAACAGACAGCACCGTACATAATGAAAGATTACCTTTAATTACGCTCTCTGTAACTCACAGTTAACTGAGATCATGAGAACAGATGGTCAAACAAGGTTTCTTTGTCTTCAGGAAATGGTCTTACCTAACATCTAGCGGTGTTTGAAGACTCATGGCTGGTGGATACGATCTGAAACAATTAAAAAGGTATGTTATTTTTTATTTTAGTTTAAGGTTAAGTAATAAACAAAAGTACATTTATTCAACTGTTATAAATTAAATTATATTTAACCGTCACAATTCAATCCATATAAATTACACATACTTTTTTCGACTTCTAAACTTACATAATCTTTGCAAAGCATGTTCAAATTAACATTGCAAACTGTTTTGGCTAAGGTAATATTTCAGTTACAAGCTATTTTAGGAAATAAAAGCGTTCTATTATTAAAATGAAGAAACCTTTTGACGACCCGTTTAACGCAGTAGTTTGAGTGCCGGATTGAGAAGTAAGGGTCACGGTTTCCATCCCCATTCACACAAATGTTTGTTGATGGAATACCTACATATTTGTGTTACGTCTGGGTATTTGTGATGCCTTCGTATTTCCTTGACAACGAGGACCAGGACGAAGTATATGATGTTGTCTCAGTTTCTTTATTTAATTTTGGAGTTCTTGCATTTATTATAAACAAAATCAAGGCACGTCTGAAAACGTACACAAAACGGCGCAATTCTCGTAATAAACGAAATTACAAGCGTGACAATTTCGCCATTTGTACGTTATGCCAGCCTCCATGGCATGAGGGAATGCGTTCCTCACACGATTCAATTTTGTTATTTAATTTGTTTGTAGCCGAACTCATGCATAAATGCATCAACATGTTACTTCGTCAAGAACAGACGAGGAGCAAATGAGGTATTTTTCAAAAATGTCACTTGTTTTTTATACATGGCTCTCCTCTATAAGAATAACTTTGCTATTATCAAGTATTATTTTGAGCAAAGTGGGTAATCGACTGTCGAAGACTTAACTTAGTGGACGAGTCAATCTTAGAGCAGGAGTTTTAACTGTCGGAGAGCCACTCTTCAGCATGAATGGTCTGGCTCTACCGATGTGATGCCACTTCACAGGAAATCGGCGTACCGATGGTCCGATTCGGGGTCGAGTCTATAGTGACTAGATAAATGAAGCCAGGGATCGAAATCTGTGCAGGTACTTCTACCTATGTAGGTACAATAGTAACAATTTTTACAGACTCCAGAAACCAATTTACTCATTCACTAAATCAAATTGTATTAACCAGTTGGCAGATTGGTTCTCACTTATTATTATATATATTATATTTCTATCATATTATCTACCAGTACCAAATTTCAGAATCTACTTAAAGCCGAATTGTAGTCGCAAGTCAAATTCAATAATTTGGTTTTCCAAGTCTATGTCGAGTGGTCTCGAACGTTCGCTTGTGGGCAAATTGTTAAATTGACAACTATTCGATTCGTCGACCGACAATTTGTGCTAAGTGTACTTGCAATGTCAACCTATTGTTGAATTGAGTTTTCTCGAAATGTTAACTTAAAATATCACAAGTGTTTTTCGCTTAGATATTGAGGAATGTAAAGGGTGAATTAGTTTGGAGTATTCCAAATAATATAACAAATGTACCTCTGCGTCCAGGTACATAACACCAATTTCACATTTTCACACGTAATTTCTACTCCTACGCAAACAAAAATCTGCAAGTCGCCAAACATACGGGACGAGTTTCCCCTTCGAAAATCATGTTTTTCTCGCGAAAATGGTAGTCTCGTTAAGGGCAAAATAAAATAAATTCAACTATTCCATACGAAAAGGCGGAAAAGCGCATAATGAAAACGTTGGGGTGGAAAGCTTTTTCTTTGCAATTTTTCACCTGAGCGATCGAGACGGTGACCTGAGTGATAAATAACGATTTTGCGTGTTGAAGAACGTGTTTGTGGCTCAGCAACTTGTAAATCATGTGTGTGTTGTTTTTGTTTTGAAGATTACGTAAGATTTATGAGTTCTTGAGATAGACAGATACTTAATATTTCACAACACAAAAACAAGGTTATACTCGTACAGACCATAACTACAGTGCCTATGAAAACTCGGTTTAGAAATAGAAATAGAAAAAAAATCTTTATTCAAGTTAGGTCCATACAGAACAGTTATGAATGTCAAAACATAATATAATCTATAATCTACTAGTTTTGTCGACGGTATACCTTTTTACAGACTAAATTTAGGCAGAAGAGAACAAATAGCTATTTGGCTTAGAATAATAACTCTATTTCTATTTGGGTTATATGGATAACGTAATTTATCCTATCCTAGCATAGATGGCTGCATTTAAAGTCATTGCTGGTTTATAATCCAGGATTTCGTAAATCCTATTTACATTTTTTTTAGCAGTAAACTAGATTTGCCAAAATGAAATGGTGGTTTTAATCAAAGCGGTATTAAGTAAAATCCTTGATAATCACGCAGTCACAACACTCGTAACTCTAATTTAAATGTTTATTATCAAGAGCAGCAGTGAACTGCTTAATTGCGAGTAAACGCACGGAAATAATCCCGTGATTACGAGATAAAAGCTGCGCACACACAGACCCGACACAAATACTGTCTATTTATGTTTGCGATGATGAGTGTGCTGCTTCCTCGTGTTGTTGAACATATCGACACCTCCTACGTAAAATATCGTAACCAACAAATATGCGAAAATGACATTTCTATATTTTTACATACTTTATAATCGAATATATTATTTTAGCTGATCAAAAATTTTTTAAACATATTAGAACCGAAGATATTGAGACTGCTAATAATCGTAAGTTCATCTACGTCGAAGTAAAATATAGTATAGCGCAGATTCCACACTATACGCGGGGGCGAGAGGACGGCGAGTGGATCGCATCTAGCAGTAACGATTACTTACATTGCCGTTGAGAGTTATAGTCGAGATGAGGGCAAGTAATATTTTAAACTCATAAAATGTGATAAATAAATGCGAATCAGTTATACATTCAACTATCGTACTGTACCCATAGTAAACTATCGTAAGTATTACTTACTATAATGTACTTTGTTTTCAGTCATATACAGAATGTCGTAAGTAATAGTTACGGTATTTTACAATGGATTTTTTTTATAAATGAGGTCCGTATGTTTACTTACGACATTTTACTTTGGAATATATTTTTGTTTTTTTATCGTAAATTAAACTTACAATAGTTTACTTCGGCACTCAAAATATTTTACGACAGTATACTTTTAGAAAAACATTAGTTATAAAATATTTCTTCTCTTTTTATACAGAATCCCTACTACCATTTGATGCTGATATTGATGAGATAAATTAAATTATGTGTTTACTGTCTGATTCTGAGATATTACTTGAAAACAATAATATTTCACCCACGGTATAAAATAAGTTAAGTCTAGGTAATATAAGTAAAACAATGATTTATATCTATTTATGCTAGGGCATCACAGTATACTTTTGATTGTATAATGTATGTATACAAAAATCTAAACTTATTTCCGAAGAAATCTTATAAGCATAGCCTAAACACCAAAAATAAACACCAATTTTCTGTGCCAAATCTCATACTTCGTATAATTGGTAATTAATTTGTCGTGATGAGCATTAAAGTTTTTATCAAATTACCACAAACTCTTGTTGATTTACCCATACATTAATTTAAATCTCAAGTGAAAACTTATTTGATGGCAAATGCCTTCTATACAGTTGAAGAGAATCTAAATGACAAGAGTTTGTGGAAATGATAAACTGTTCACCTACACTATGTATGATACACTTTTGTTAAATTTTTGGAGAGTTCATTTTGGATTGCATTTATTACAAAATACATAAATTAATTTTTTTTCTCTCGGAAGAAGCCGCCTGACGAAGCTGACTACAGCAAGTGGAGAAATGGTTGCCTCAAAGCGGGCAGTTAGCCATGCATCTCAACCTGATCCTGAAAATAAGGACTCTCAAGACAAATTAACACGTCACTTCACCGAAAACCTGCCGGAAGTCAGTGTTGGCCAAATCGGGATTGCTCTTGGGTAGCTCAAAAACGGAATAACCCCTGGAGAAGATGGCGTAACAACAAACCTGATCAAAGCTGGAGGCAAACCCGTACTGAAGGAACTCTAAAAGCTTTTTAATGATGTCTTATTTAAAAGGAGAACTCCGGCGGCGTGGAGTAGAAGTAGTGTGGTCGTTATGTTCTTCAAAAAGGGTGACAAAAGCCTGCTGAAGAACTATCAACCCATTTCGCTTCTAAGTCACGCTTATAAGCTATTCTCAAGAGTGATCACGAACCGTCTTGCGCAAAGACTCGACGAATTCCAACCACCGGAACAGGCTGGATTTTGGAGCGGATATGGCACCATAGACCACATTCACACAGTGCGGCTGATTATACAGAAGCCCGAGGAGTATAATCTTTTGTGGACTATGAGAAGGCCTTTGACTTGGTTGAAATCTGATCTGGTCTGGAGTCCCTGCAGCGTTGCCAAATAGATTGGTGAAGTGATGAGATGTCTCGAAGCTGCCATTATGTCCGTCTAAGTACAAAACCTATAACCATTGCATCGAGAAGTGAAACAAGGGGATGTCATATCCCCGAAATTGTTCACAAATGCAATGGAGGATGTGTTCAAGACGCTGAACTGGAAAGGATGTGTTTGCAATTCGCAGATGACATCGTCATATTGGCAGAAACGATGCAGATACAGATGTGTACCTCGGGCAGACATTGCGGGTCGAAACAACTTTGAAGATGAGGTGAAAAGAAGAATCCAGCTGGTTTGGGCAGCATTGGGAAAAATACGTCGAGTCTACTACTACGTTCTCATCATCGATTCCACAGTGCCTAAAGACGTCTAGTCAATAATCAGTGCGTCCTACCCGTCATGACATACAGGGCCGAAACGTGGACACTAACAGCACGGTTAGTCTACAAGTTTAAAGTCGCTCAGTGTGCTATGGAAAGAGCTATGCTCGGCATTTCTCGGCGTGATCAAATCCGAAACGAGCCGATCCGGCAGAGAACCAAAATTATCGACATAGCTCACCCGATTAGTAAGCTGAAGTGGCGGGGGGCTGGCCATATCTGACGCAGAACTGACAACCGTTGGGGTAAAGGGTTCTGGAGTGGATACCACGTCTTGGTAAACGTACACTACGTTTAGAACGCCCTCAGGCCAGATGGAGTGACGATCTGCGCAAGAGGGCTAGCTGGAGCTGGATGCGAGTAGACGAAGATCGATCAAAGTGGCGAGCATTTGGAGAGGTCTATGTCTAGCAGTGGACAGGTTGATGATGATGATGATGACAATATTTTATTTAATGACGTTATTTTAATTTTAACTTTTCCTGCTTTATGAAATTTACGATACAATTATGTAAATTACTTTGTTTCATAGCATATAGTAGTACCTAATTATAACTTACAATACATATTTGTTGATTTTTATCGGTGTAAATTATCGTAAATGTAACATACATTCTTTAATCTTGCTTAAAAGTCAACGTAAAGTGTAGTAAGTATTACATACAATGAAATACGATTGATAATTTCCAAGGAAAAGTATCGTATGTGACTTTTTAGGAAATCTAGCAAAAAAATTAAGAAACCGTTTTATAGGTATTAAGCCATTCACAAAAATGTATCTATGTACCAATTTTTGTTCTTAAATGAGTATATTTGACATCATGAACCTCAATCATATGCTAGAGAATCTTTAAACAGCTGTACTGTAAAGTTTATTAAAGTCAGTTACGATAATATACGTAGGAGGTGTCGATATACTGTGCACACTATTACCAAACCCAACGTTGATAGTTACACACTAATATAATATTATGATTATATCACCTAAAACATACTTCACACATACATTTTACTAAATATGCTACTACTCCTAATATAATGATTTCGGCGCGTTTCGGCATAATTTGAAGACGATACAATCGCGTATCGCGTAAATCAACGCACTTTTCGATGTCAATGTACGCTTTTTTTGTGTCTTTTACATTGTAATTGTTGTGTTGAGTGTGACTTTCGGGCAACTAAGGACAGGATGAGGTGGCAATCGTTTCTATTTGAGACTAGAACTCAGGTTGCTGTGTATTGAGAAAGCGAGTAACGTCCCTAGGCAGTGTATTGGCAGTGTATTATTTACCTATCAATATTAGCCTCATAAAAATTGAAATTTCCCCTCGTCTTCCACGAAACAAAAACAATATATTGCAGCGTATCTGACAGCTTCTGACATTTTCCCGTTCAGATATTAAAGTTAGGCTAAGTCAACAACCCAAATGAAAACTCGATATGAAAAGCAATAGAAAATTGTAAAAAAAATGTTGATGTGAATATTGTTCGAAAAATCTCAAACTACGGGCTACAGTTTAATTAAAATATCATGGAGCTGGCCAAATGCGTGTTGTTCTCGCTCACTAATGGTTCCGTACCATTCATGTCATGATTTATTATGAGATAACGTTTTTTAGTATCGTTGTTATAGCGGCAACAGTACCACAGATAGCTTACAACCTAATAAGATGTTAGACTGAGGCTAACAATGGCTGTTAAATGTGACTATGCCATATTTTTTTTAGTATTTGTTGTAAAAGGGTCAAACAGAAATATGTACGTACATACATAATTCGTGAACATTATGTTTACTGTCTATTGTGGTGTGTCGAGTGCTCAGTAAATAAATGTTTCTATCTACGAGTATTTATCTATTGCGATGACTGACGTGCTCTTTTAGGCAGGAAATTCAAAACACCACACTTGTACACAATATTTCCTTTTCTATGTCCTCTTCCGGCAGAAAATTGTTAAATTTTCTCGGTAATGGAAGTCGGGGCCTTTGATATTACGGGTTTTGTTCATGGCATCTTTTGTGCATATACAATGTGGACATTTCCGGCTGTTTTAGGATACATATTCATTTTGGGAGAATAGTATAGTGAGTGTGCGTTCCCTTGTTCATGTTACTGTTTTTGTGTCTAAATATTGCAGAAATACTTTATCATCTTTCAACTATAGATGTTGATCAAAAGTTACCGTTATAGGTACCGTCAAACCATTTCACCATGAACTAAAAATTTACTTACTTACTTACTCCGATGGCTCAACAATCCAAAATGAGTCTTGGCCTCCGATACGAGATGTCGCCATTTGTCTCGGTCTTGTGTGGTCGGTGTGGTGTGTGGTAAATAAGTAAAAATTTAGTAGTTTATATTTCTGAAGTACAATAAAGAAATTTTACTTTTTGATGGTACCTGTCTTACAATATGAATTCCCTCAAATGAATCATGAAGAGGCATCTCGCGGGCCAGTAGATATGGCAGCGCCAATGGATGAGATGCCGCGTCATCGCATCCGTAGTAATTGAAATGTTGTCACGAAAGACCACGTTGCAGTTTACTATCAGGCAAAGATAAGCTAATAATTGTGCCTCATTAAAAAAAAGAACTCCTTTACTGAATTGCACTGAAAAACAGTTTTCCACTCAGAAACAGACTAGTTTAAACTGCTCCTATTGGATCTGAAGAAAAGGTTTAAATTGGAACTTCAATTAAGTAAAACTTTGCAGCGGAAAAGCCACTTAGGGCCTCGAAATTCCTGGAATTGAATCTTACAAACGGCGGGGCTTACTGCGATACCTGTGCTTTTAGACTATTTAATGAATTCTTGAAGGTAAGTGATGAAATAATAAATGCGTCAAGAGAATTGCAGGCGACGAGCAGTGAGAGCAACTATGTATATTGGTCCTTTACAAACTAAGTTTATTATGAAATATAAAAAAAATAAGCCAACTAAAGACAAGAGACAAGCTCAATCCGGAGAGAAGAAGAGTTTCGAGGTTAACAGCGCACTTGTGGCTCCAATAATGTTGCAGATGTCCAGATTCCGATTGCAGTGTGCTGCAAGCGTATGCTGCAATCGCTTACCATCAAGTGACTTAAAAAACGAAACCGTCCCGTAACCAATGAGAATATACCTGTCACAATTCAACTGTGGGAGAGCCACGCTTCGGCATGAAAGGGCCGGCTCGACCGGAGTGATACCACTGCCTCACAGAAAACCGGCGTGGAGCAGCCCCTGTGCTGTGTTTCGCTGAGTGAGTGAGGGTACCGGAGGCCCACCCGGGGGGAAGGGGATAAAAGGTTGGCAGCGCACTTGTAACTCCACTGGTGTTGCAAGTGTCCATGAGCGGCGGCAATTGCTTACCATCAGGTGATCCGCCTGCTCGTCTGCTACCTATGACATAAAAAAAAAAACAAAAAGACGCACGCGAAAGGGAGGTTTAGGCCCTGTGCTCGTCTGCCACCTATCACATAAAGACTAGTCTTGTATATCTTCTGCAACAACTTAATTATAGTCAAACATCGATACTTCATATAGACATTACGAAAACATCAATAACACTCCTCCATCCCTTATCTCTAATTTCAGCAGTCTCCAATGACTTCAGTTCAGGTTATTTTACATTCAATTTGTAAAGATTTAATGAGTAGAGAGTGACTCTAATTAATGTATTTTTCGCTGAATCTGAAGACTGAAAGTATTTTTTCAGGAGGCCTAATTGTGAGTGTCGGATTACCTTTGCGATTAAATTTAATGATCATTTTGTCAGCGTGTAGGTATCTCTCTGTTTTTCAAATGTTTTTCGTTACGTTGGTAATTACGAAATAGCATGCATAAATGATGAGATCTCAAAATAAAAGCTTTCAAATTATCTCATTTATTTTGTGTTAAATTTACATAGACATTATTATGTGTTTTTAGTTTCATTTTAAAATAAATCTTTTTATCTCGATAGACGTAGAAGTTAATTTACATCGAAAATACTTTTTTTACATCTACAGGACAGAATGTCGGGCTCTGTGTTTTTATGTGATAAATCTAGAAAATGAACGGACATTCGTTGAACTGCCGCATAGCAAAACGGCCCTGTTTTTTAAACAGCTAGCTCTAATGTTATACGGCGGTTTATACGATCAAGCTGTAACATTATAGATGAATTTAGTAATGAACGTCAAAAGTTTGTGAACATACTTAATTGACTTCAGCAAGCGTAAACATGAACTGCTATCATAAAGACATCCATTTCGTAAACTAAACCTAGAGTTATTCAAAGCACGAGTTATAGCAACAACGGTTAATGCCCTTCGAGCCGGTTGTCACATCCAGACCAGACTACTGGCTGAACTTAATCTATCTTGTTTCAAATCACTCCTCAACTCCTCAATAACTCACTCACACGCCGCCAAACGAAACTCTACCTTAAAACCGAAGCCCAAAACTCACTCTTGAGTCGTGATATCTATCACAGATATATATTTAATGAGATAGTGGATCATAGTACGATCGTGATAGGTCTCAGTTTCGATTGGCAATAACGCTGACAATTTCAATAAAAGTCTTGCATCCCCTGCAATAATAACATCGGCTGGGTCGTCAGACGAAACTTATTGAATACCCTCGGAGTCAGCTCATTTTTTATGTCTCCCGCGCAAATATGGAAATGGAAAAAGTTTCAGGTAACTTATGACGGCACCTATGAAGGCGATGATGAGTATTGGAACTGTGGAACGAGGTGTTTGCGTTCTTGGGATAGCTTTTTAACTAGTTTATCTATACTTATGTCGTAATTTTCAAATGAAGGACTCAAAGGATTGACTGAATCCATTATGACAGGCTTTATACTAAACTGCAAAACAATTACATGCAGAAAGTTAACTAGAACTGTCCTTGAAGTTGAATAATTTGTTATTTACAGCAGTAATATCGTATCGTGTCTCTCTCGCACGTTTATCTCTGTCATTCACGGCGAATCAAAGCGAGATCAATGTAAGCGCGCATAAAAGTGTGCTTAGCCCGTTTTAATTACTTATTTTAATCCAAGTTGTGAAGAAAAATACTGTGATATTGGAACCAGTGTTAGTAGAAAATACCATAAATACAAAAAGTAGACCTAAGTTGGACTGCCATGCCACACTCATCTTGGAGGAAAAGTGGTAGCTAGTGGAAAGAATCACAAATATTTACTATACCTGGTAATTTAGATACCTGGGTATACAGGATTACCAAGTTATTTATGCAGTTGGTGTAGCTAAAAATATGGATCGAATTGCAATATTTATAGATCTACTTTTCGTGTAAAGTGGTGTTTCCATCAACCCGATGAGGTAAGTAGGCGTGCAGTGGCAGACCATATTTACAGCGCCTCTTTCGGTTTATTTACGGTACCATTCACATGTCTAAATGTAATCGATGGGCCAAGTTTGATGTCGACCTATAAACAAACTTCTTTCGCACTTTTAACTTGCAAGTTCGGCACCTCCGCGAGGGTATTACAGCGGCCTTTTTAGGGTCCTGTTACTGAAATGGTTAGAAAATTATACAAATACGTTCTTAATTCATGATCCTTAGTTGTACCTTAAGATCTTCTAAGCAAACGCATATCATCCTAGACCTCATCGACGCTTTCCATTAGGCACGTTTGTAGTTAAGCATTAGTCTATCTACGATAATAATAGTAATAAAGACTTGACGTAGCTTCCCTTCCAAATAATGGTACCTTTACAATATTGGAACCAAGTCTCTAGCTTAAGACAGGGTCTTCTTTGGCTTGATGCACCCACCTCTTGTTGATCGTCACTGTATTGGGTTATTCTTCGAGATCGAACTTTTATGTTAGCCTCAAATCCAATATTCCTCCGAAATTAACTTCAGAATCCGAGGGCAAAATTCGGAGGGCAGGTTCTTGCTGTGCTCAGCAGTCGGATAACGTTGGCTAAAAAGTGTATGGAACCCTACAAAATATTTCAACTAGGTATTGCTAGTAAGTTTTCCTCTTTGGGGCCGTTAATGCGGTCACGTGCGGGGCGTAATGTCCGCGCTGCCTGCACGTGGCTTGGACCAGTTTGCCTAAAAATACAAAAAACGTCAAAAAGTACGGCAAGTTTAGCCTTACACGGCCACCTAAATACTTTTAGTCTTAAACATTCTGCGAGACACTGAGGATTCAAAACAAAGTGGGAACTGCCACGGTAATGACATCTCGATGAGAATGACCCAAACGCTCTAATACGTTTCAGCCGTCAAACATATAAACCAGGGCAGAAACTCGATTTGCATAAATCTAGTTTATGTATGTGTTGGCGGGCAGCAATAACCTTTGATAACCCTAGCCAGGGCCCGCTGCAGGCCAAGTGACGGCATTGCTTAACTGCTTCTGCGGTTATTATAAACATAGCCATTAGCTAACAAAGCATGCCTCGATGCTTTGTCTAGGTTACTCTGTCTAAACGAACGCCTTGTTGACAATGATGTCTGATGAGATGATAACTTTAAGTTAATCAATATCTTGTTAAGGAATGAATGAGTTGAGCATAGAAATAGCTATATGCTCGGCGTTTCTCTGTGCGATCGTGTCCAAAATGCGATTGACATTACTCTATTCCTAAATTCAAATCAGATAGACTGACGATCTGCGCAAGAAACCCGGTGTAAAGCAGCAACTGTGTTGTGTTTCCTCGAGTGAGTGAGGTTATCAAAGGCCCAGTCCGGGGGGAATGGGATTAAAGGTTGGAAGCGCGCTTGTAACTCGATTGGTGTTAAAACTGTACATGGAAAATTGCTTACCATCAAGTAAGTAAAAAAAGATGGTTGAAAGATCTGGATACAAGTAGAGAACAATCGCCCGGAGTAGCGATACTAGGTCTATTTCTTGCACTGGACTGGGATAGGTTGATGTTTATGATGATATGAGTGTTTTAAGCCCACGCAAGACATAGGCACCAAATGCTCCAGTGCAGCCCTGCACGACCTATATTGCAGAGGTGTCAACAGCGAGTATTAGTGCTAAGTAGTGCGAGGTCACTTTGGCGAAGATGGAATCAAACTTGCATATATCTTATGTACCCACCCACTCGTAAGTACAGTTAAGGTCAATTACGGTGAATTCAGCTGGTAGTGAAAATTAAATACGTTGTGATGTCCAAGTTAATAAATGTATTTTTTCTTTTCTTTTAATCCAAGTTACAGGTAAAGGGACATTGTATTTGACAATTCCTGGAAAGAATGCAACATCCTTTCTTTTCGCGACAGCCATTAGATTTATATATTTTTCCAAGTTTCAAGAACTGCACAATTAGGTATTATACATTTTTAAAGTTGCTTTTGGATTTTTTACTGCAATAAAGACCGAAAAGAATATAATTTTACTATTCTTTATTTCTAAATAGTAAAAATGTATTTCTCGAGAATTTAACGATGTTACAATGATGTGTCAGTGAACCCGTTTTCTTTTTAGCACTGAGGGATGTTTCTCAAAGAATTGAACGGATACAATGTTTATTTGTTATACGATTTTATTGAAAGTTAGGCCTTTGAACAGGAGTAGGACAATATAAGTTTGGTAAAAAAAAGTTGCATCCTGGTTAAAATGAAACATTTTATTCTTTTTTTTTAATAATACAAACACAATAATTACTTGGTGAACAAAATTTAAACATACCAGTTATATTACACGCCGTAATTTATAAGTAAATATAAGAATGTGGCCTAATCCCGGGGAATGGGGGTTAAAAGTTGGCAGTTGGTTGTAACTCTGCTGGTGTTGCAAGTATCTACGGCCGGCGCCAATCGCATACCATCAGGTGATCCGCCTGCTCGTCTGCCACCTATCACATAAAAAAACGCTATTGCAGAGCCAAAAGATAAAGACCACCACCACATTGTGAAACGCAAATAAAGCATTGAGTATTGAGTATTGACCGCTAGAGAGAGTCCAATCGGCAACAAATTGAAGCAGCCCTATGTTACCTATTACGACTATTAACCACTCTCTGCGCGCCATGTGCCGCTGAGGACTGCAACTAAGAGGGATTCTCTTGTTACTAGCTACTGGTGTGTGTGTGAGGGCTGGCGCGGAGCGTGTGGCGGCGAGGTGCGAGCGCGGCCGATCGGTTTAATTATGACCAGCGCCGACCACTCTTTGTGCACTAATAGCCATGTGCCGCCCAGGGCTGCGACTACTGCTCGATAAAACAAGTCGATTTATATTGCTCAATCTTTATTTGGAATCCCTTGTTGCGTCCAGAGCTGTTGCTCTGGTGCCTTAGGTACGTTTAGACTGTTCAGAATTTGAGAAGTCTGATAAATTCGCCGGATTCAAAGCACGCCCTTCCCTCCTATGGAAGACGCGTTCTTACGCGCTCTACAACGTTCCATAATATTATTTACGAGTATGCTACACTTTTAATTTTCTGGCTACTACAACATCGAAGGTGACATAATTATGATTTCCTTAAACTTAAACAAAATAAAGTATCCGATCAAAAATAATACTTGTCGAAAAAACCAAGTCTCGCAACTACCGTAAAAAGTGGTGAGATCCATGTTTTTCCAAGTGGGTTATTCATTTATTGACTTGGCAATCACATTAAAACACTATATATCTCACAAGTAATGCATTAAATTGATTCGGTTGTTATAATTCTTAAACTACTGATACAAATTGATTGAAATTTGAAATATACCGTGTCTTTACAATGCCTGCATGGTTACTGAAAATTCAGTTTTCTAGTTTTATCCACAACGTAGTTACAGGGGGTCGAAAATGGCCTGAATTGCTTCGAGAAAAGGATGGTACGGCCCGTGCCGCTTTTTTGCTCGACTTGGTGGGGGCACTGCCGTGCCCCCAGATCAGCAATACTGGCCCACTGCAGGGCAAATATACAAATCAAGTTGTAAATGCAGGTTGCAAATAGAGGTTGCGAGGTTGCTTTTCATAAGGTAGAACAACGGCGTACTTACATAATTTATTAGAACGCTTATGGAGCCTGTTAGGACATAACAAAATTCAGGAGAAAGGAAGCGGGACTTAGCACTTCAGTAATATTTAAATAATGTGTAAGTGATGGTATTAGGCTTAATCACCACGCTCAAACATACAAAATTAAGAATAAAATGTGCCAACCCTACCTGCCCGGGTACGGTCGGCAATTTCCTGCCCCGAGCGGCAATTACGCGCCCAAACCACGCGGCCTTTATGCTGTGTCGCTGCGAATCTATTCTACCTCATTCTGCACAAACCAGATAGGTAAATAATATAATATTGTACACAGAGCCTAAACGTTGGAAAACTCTCGAAGTATTTACACTTGCTGCAAGCACCCAACTCTTGCGGATTTCACTCTCAGTCGCATGTATATTATGTGTTCAGAAGCACACACTTTTTTAATATTATTGATATTTTTATTATTATTAGTTTTCTGTATTATATTGTTATTTTTACTTAGTCGTTATACGTGTCCTATAGCTACATTAAGTCTAATGCCAATATAATAGCGATGACAGTATATAAGGCTGATACTATTACTACCATTATACAACTCTGTTTTTTTTATTGAAGATTTCTTCAATACCTATCTTTAACCGATGCCAAGGTACGTTAGTGTTCCAAAACAAAGGCTTTGATGGTTTTAATACATAGATTATACTTCATACAATTTAAAAATAAGAATAAGAAGAATTATAACAACTAGAAATTACTTCCTTTTTTTTAATACATATAATTGAAATGTGTAAACGTTTTTAGGTTTCAATCTAGCACTTACGATTAATATATCTGAGCTTGTGGTTAACTGATTGTTACCTGTACATACCTTGGAAAATAAATAAATAAATAACATACAAGTCGTGCACTTTATTCCGCTGCAGTTCAAATTCTCAATTGAAAAATCGAGTTGAATTGAGAATTTCAACAAAACAAACGAAATAATATAATAAATGTCAGCAAAAATATTTCATATAATTGGTTTACCTTTAGGATATTTTATGTTAAAATTATACTAAGTGAAATATTTGCTTGTAAAAACACCTTGTTTGACCGTCTACAATTCAATCAACGAAACCAAAAGACATAACACAAAAATAGAAATAGCCAAGTTCCGCTGCCTTTGATTAAACATTCACATTTCCAGAGAACTCACTTGTACTCAATGAATCCCGAGAAAAGAAGAGGCAGCCATAAAACAACGTTGGCCTAAATAATCAGTCGTTTTTGATTTCAATAACAAGTCGATCGCTCCTTCATTTACCGTCTTTTTATCAATTCTCCTTTCCCTGGCTGCGATGTTATTGTACTTCTGTGCCGTCGAAATGAAAATAGATCGACCAATTCCACATTCACAAAGCGGCAGTAACGTGACACGGACAGGACTGGACCTAGGGCAGGCTGAGGCCCGCGAAGTTTAGGAATAGAAAAAATAGTTTATTTTATTAGATAGATAGATAACGTTTATTGGCCACAAAAGTAAATTACATTACAAATAATATAAAATAATTACAGTATAGTATGTATCGTCAATAGACTAAGACTGGTATCAAGACTGGTAATGAAACATAATTAGTTGTTGAATACCCCTTTTAAGCAAATAAATGCCTGTGCCAGGAGCCACCGCTCTTCGATTTTGTTTTATAAAGGAATGACATTATAAATGACTATCTATACTAATTATAAAGAGGTAGGTCACTTCCACAGATAACGACAAGGCTTATGAAACAAAAAAAATAATACTTGCGCAAGGTAATCGACGCGTTGCGCTATCTATTGGTAAAGGTTGAAACTAACATCCTGAAACGAAGTGGGACTGGCTACTAATAATAATAACTTGTTTTTTATAAGTAATGAAAAAAATCACCCGTTTTTGTGAAACCGAAAGGCAAACGAGCAAGCGGGTCATCTGATGGTAAGTGATCACCGCTGCCCATAGACATCAGCTACACCAAAATCTTTACCTTCAGAATTGCACACATCGCAAGCTACATAGACACGATAAGGTAGGTACACTGTTTTTACAACTATTACGAATACATCGATGTCAGGTAGAGCAAACTTTTTGTGTCTAATATTAAGCCACTCCGACACACCACAGCTAAACACAGCGCTAATCTAAACAGCTGCGGTCACCAAAGGATATAATACCGTTCCAGACTCCAGGTGTTTATAAAATCGATTGCAGCTGCGGTAGTTCTTACATCGGGCAAACTAAGCGATCAATCGCCGAACGTGTCAAGGAACATATCGCAGCAATTAAAAATCGACAGGCGAATAAATCAGCGGTAGCGGAACATCTACTAGAAATGGGAGTTAATCATTGGATGGAGCTACATGACCCAAAAATCCTCTCCACTGATCGGCACTATCACACGAGGATGGTACGTGAAGCAATTGAAATCAAGAAATATAAAAAATTCAATCGGGATGACGGATTCAAAATTTCACCTACATGGAATCCAGTGATTAACAAATGCAAACCCCGTACTAGGCCGTTAGAAACGCGAATAAACACCGATACTGTGAGCGTGGTGTGTCGGAGTGGCTTCACTGACATTGTATCCAGTGGTGATTTTTGTACCGGTAGCCGTATTTCGGAAGTGCTACTGAATAAATATTCAAGAAACCCTTCTACCCTTCTCTATGAGGTTAATTCCACCTGTCAGTGTCAAATGAAATAATTGATAAACTGTCAACGTCAGTGGAAGTCACAGCCACTAATAAAACAATTATTTGACCGACGGATTCTTCCCGAAACTACCTACTCTCCGTAAAGCAAATTTTAAGACTATCGGATGCAAGATACAATTTTTACAATCACATGAATTTTTGGCACTTCACTGGCCAAAAAACATCACTAAAAACCATTAAAACCCTAAACTACATTTGCAAACATGTTTCCTTACTACAATTTTCATAAATGGTTTGCAAGTCGGGAAAGAATAAGTTTCCTTCCCAACTTGTCACTTTTATGGTACAAGGAAGAAAAAATAATAACATCAAAATTGAACGACCCTTTCTCTTGTCAAACTGCAAGTAAGAAGCGGCATTTAGAGTCATTAATAATAAGCAAAACCGTGTAAAAGCAGGCTGAATGAATGATTGATGACGAATCCTTGCGTCTGCAAATGGGCCGCGCACATTATCGGACAATTTAAGTGTCAACATCAGAAACGCATGAGGAAAGGGGTGGAAGTTCCAAAGTGACATTTTCGCACAAAGCTCTTGGGTTGACCTACATTTTTCGGCTCACTTGTTTGTGACACTGGTTAAAAATTACATAGTTACTTAATGATAATATTATACCTTTTTGAGTGTAGTAAGTAGGTATATTAAACTGTATAGATTTTGAATAACCGATAAAGAATACGACAGGAGAATGGAAAAGAGTTTAAATTTTAAAATTATTTGACTAAACCGATAGCGCAATTGTCCTGTAGTTTATTGTGACATAGGGGGCAGACGAATATATAGACAGACGGTTAACCGTAAGTAAGCGATTACCGCCGCCCATGGACACCGCAACACCAGAGGAGTCACAGGTAGTTGTAATAACATGCCGTTAAAGTTCCCCAAAACTATATTCGTCGTTCTTGCATAGTGTGTTTGTTTATAAAATATGCCTTCATTTTGTATTTGTGTCAGGCGATAACCTATTCATTGCTCTCAGTCTCATCTGACATCTGACAAACTCAGATAGTTTTCAATCCTCCTAATCAAAAATTCAATAGATTAAGGGAAGATCAAACGGTGTGACAGCCATCACAAATATTAACAGGTGACACTTTAAATACTCAGAATGTCATTAGAAGCTCTTAAAACCAAATTAAATATGGATTATTGCCGGGTCCCCTTGTCAAAAACACGGTCCTGAGGTTTTCTTCAAGTTACCGCTGGATTTTCGAAGAGCTATCTAGCGGTGCGAGGGCCAACACAAACAATGACACTGCAGATACTCAGAACGTCATCAGAGGCTTCTAGACCAGAGTTTAACTATGAACTGTTGCGGGGCCCTTCATCAAACTCCGGCCCTGGAGACGGCTTCAAAGTTACCGCTGGAATTGTTTGAAGAGCTGTCCAGCGGTGTGACAGCCAACACAAACACTGGCAGGTGACGCTGTGGACATAAGAACCGGCAAAGGCTCTTAAACACTCGTCTCGTTGAACACTGACTATTAAATGGCACGTTTAATGCATATTTAAGTACAATGAGGACTTGTCATCGCATCGTTTCGAGTTGTGGAAATGGAAACTTTGTGAGTTTTATTCAGGCACAGTGTCACTATTGAGTAGACACAAATACTTCAATATAAGAATAAGATTTATTTATTTGTACAATACAAGATGCACTACATTAAAGACAATCAATGCGAAGCACTGAGACGACACAATAAAATTAATCAATTAAAATTTAAAAATCTATTTGATATAATTGTGACGTGATAACTAAACTTTTTCTATTTCTATTTGAACAATAATCCAAGAGTAGCTTACTGGAAACATGGAGCCGGTTGGTTGTAAAGTATTTTTTAATTAAAATGGAATATTTTCATCTTTAACACGTCAATGTGTTAGTTCGATTGCGTCAGCCTGCAATCTAGAAGTTGGTGATCTTGTCACTTGTGAACTCGTGTCTCGCGGGCATTTTAAGCCGGATGCGTCTGAGACGTTTCTATTGTGTTCAATCGAAATATGAGGGGAATTTGTGAGTAGTTACGAGGAGATCGCTGAGATCGTCCGCCGGTTACTAATAAGGTCTGTCTGTATCTGATAAGTAGGACTCACTGTCGCTGTTTCTACTGTGTCGGGTCCGGGGCCCGGACCGCAAGAGGCTCGCATTAACACGTCCATGGGTAGGATTGTTTAATTACTTTACTGTCTTCATTGTGCCCATCGCTTTTGTTCGGGGGGAGCCGCATCCGTAGTAGCTCGTCTAGCATTGTTTAGTTAATTGAGAAGATGTTGTTGATTGTCATGTGGTCAGCATGAGGAGGGAATCATCTTACAATCATTGTGATCGGGGGAAAGCTACGTTTTGGCATGAATAAGCCAGCTCGATCGGAATCAAGGCCTCACAGACAAACAATGTGAAGCAGTGTCTTGATGTGATTTTGCCGAGTGACTGAAGGTAACACATGCCTGAAGAACTCCATGCTCGGCATGGAGAATTTTCCTTCAATCAACTCAAATTATGTAAATACTAGCTTTTGCCCGCGGCTTCGCTCGTGCCCCCCACTTCCCTAAAATGGGGGGTTAGTAATGGGCAAAATAAATAAATAAAATAATTTCATTCATTATCGAGTCCGACTCGCATTTGGGCTTGGTTTTGTTTCATTTATTTTTTATCTGATGCTGTCTTTGCTCCTAGTGTAGCATGCTCCCGCAGTCGGTCCAGGCACGGTTTGGGCAAAGTTCGGGCACGGTCCACAAGCGCCGACCGTGTTGATACGACACGCGCGGGATTGTTTAGTTAATTGAGAACGGGTGTCGGCGTGCATCCGATAGGCGTGCAAGCAGAGAAATTGATGGGCAGAGGTCTCCTCCGAATTTAGATCGAGTCTATTTTCGGATATGCCCGCCTGGGAGGCTAGGCGTCATTGTTTGAAAGTAGCCTATTTTCCTACTTTTCTTTGGAGATATTTCTGTAATTGTTGACTGATTTCTTGCTAAGCAGCTTGAGTGATTGTGTTACAGATATCAGAATACGGAGGTACCTACTAATTAAAAATTAATGCTTAAACATATGACACACCGTTCTTCTACCTTACAAAAGGTAGAAGAACCGAACCAAAATATTCTAAACTGCTTCGAATACAAAATATGCCTATCTTTTTCGTTAAATTGTCCACGCCCACACACGCATGCACGTCCGTGCAGACACGCACACACTGACGCGCCGATGTGCGCGCGGCGGCCGTGAATCAAGTTAATTTTTTAACCATACAGGTTGTCCCTTATTCAAAAGTGCTAACATAATAAGAAAAATCAGTACAAAGCTGACAAAGCTTCTAGGATCAGTACTGAGTCCAGACACAAGCAAATGGCTCCCGAGCCGTCAGGTTGCCGAGCGCTTCTGCAAGATTAGCCCCAGCATCGACGCCATTGTCCTGGCACAAAGGAGGCCGTTTTTTCAACGTCATACATAAGATTAACCCAGATAGAAGGAAAAACATCTACTCTTGTTAGGAATGATAGATGGGCAGTTTTTCAAAGTCATGTCCATGCGTTATGAGATGCCTTATAAGCTTGGGATAGCGACTTATTTGGGTCGATTTAATAATGGTATCCCGACGGATACCATTATTAAGTCGAAGACATCTTTCTGCAAAAATACCTCCCACACTGAGTAAGGATTGCCCGTGGCCCTACGCGGCCATTTTTTACTAAAAACATTTTCACATTCATGTGATCTTTTTTATGATATAGGGGGCAGATGAGCAGACGGATCTCCTGATGGTAAGCTTGCCGCCGCCCATGGTCACTCGCAACGCTAGAGGAAGTCACAAGAAAGTCCGCTGCCGACCTTTTAAAAAGGAATACGTTCTCTTTTTGAAGGGCTGCAGCTTCAAGTCGTATCCATACGGAAATTCCGCAGGCCGCATTCCGATTTCTCATTCCATAGTTTTGAAGTTCGGGATAGAAAGTTTCTTGAGAAACGCACAGTTGAAGATTGCCAAACATCTAAATAATTCAACTGTTGTAAAGTAGAATGATGACGTAATGATGCTTCATTTCGTCACTGCAAGAATCACAGCGAACAATTCATCACAGAGCATTCCCCATGGTATAAGCGGTGGAATATGCATAGCAAATCTACATCCTACGTAGCGCCAAGGGCTCTAGCCAATTACAAATATATTGGTAGTCGAAGATTCGAGTCGCTCTCCGTTGAATCGGGTCCAGAGGGAGAAGGTGATAAGTACATGGGCGTCCCTACCCAAGACGAAAGATGTCATGTCATTGCATCGTCGGCTCTCTTTTTCTGTGCCACTATAAAAACTAGTAAAAGAAACTGTTTTTATCCAACAGCTTATAAATGACTGCTGCGGTACATGCCTGCACTCACGTGGAAAAAGGCCATGCTAGTCCATTTTGCATTCGAAGACTTCATTAGACGCTTTCCTTTCTTCTACAACAGGTTTTTAAATAAAATTTTTAAGCGCTTTCGTTCAGAATCGTCACATAATTTTATCAACTGATCTACTCACGCTCTCATTGCGGATTCTTTCTTTTTAAAATTTTCCTTTCGAAATATCTTAAAACAAAACCGTCTACGAATTTTCAATCGGATTACCTCACACCCCGTTGTGAATTATAAGGAAAACGCATCAATATTCGCTGCTTTTTACATCTTTGTACAAATCCCCTCATCCCCTTAAGCCTGGGCATTCAATGCTAGATTACACCCATTCAGGGTACATTCAGGGCATATTTCGCAGCAGAGCTGAATGCGGCTGAAAGCCCATGAAATGGGATTTTTAAGGCGCTTCATTTTTTATTGAAACGTCAGGTTTGGCTTACCCTTAATAGTTTTTCTTCTATCATAAAATCTCTAGATACTTACAGAATTCCTAACTAAAAGCGTTTGAAAAATTGATTCCAATTGTCATTTTAGTTTTTTTTTACAGCTTAACTATTTCCAATTATGAAAAGGCGCCCTGGCCGGCCCGATCAGGCAGACCGGCGCGTTATACAAAGCGGGCGTCTATTTTACATAAACAGTTTTTATTCTTTTGTATTCTTTTGTTTTATACATTTTGATATCGGTTAAAAGTACCTACAACATAACTCTATTTCTCCGCCAACGGATTTCCAATTTATGCCTAACACAATACCTCGAGACTGCGAGGCGTAGTGGATACCTATTGGATGCGGTGGCCGGCGCACCTCGGTTCAATTTCCGTGCGCAGGCCGCGCCGGGTGGGCGGAAATACGAGAACGCTCCTGTCTCTTAATTAAAGTCTATAGGTGATCTAACTCAGGTGCACATGTTGTAGTGCTGGCCGAACGATAGTCGACTATCGATAGTCTGTCCATAATATCGAAAGCTTAGAACCATATAACAATTTGACATGCAAAATAAGAAAATGAATAAGTTTTGTAAAACTACCAATACTATCGATAAAATCGTTAATAAGGTAAAATAAGATATATATTTGCCACAATACGAAAAACATAAATAATCTACATACACAAGAAAAACAACGTTGCTCGTAAACAAAAAAAAGTATCGATAGTTTATAAGTTTACTATATTATACATACTGTCCTGGCCCCAAACTAAGATTGTCCTTTGGAAATCACAAAAACGAAGGAAGGTATTTATTCTTGATAATGCTCAGTATTGTATGAGATAAGTACCGACGTTAGTATTAATAGATATAAAAAAAAACGTATTATAAATGTTTGTTTCTAGAGTTAATAGATTTTTAAGGCGGCTTATTGATATTTTATACGAACTGCTAAGGAATGGAACAACTTGCCGGCTTCTGTATTTCCAGAGAGCTACAATTGGGTGTCTTAAGTCGAGAGTGAATAGGCTTCTTCTGGGAAAGCACGCTACATCTTAGACCTCATTGTCACTCTCCATCAGGTGACATGAGGTCAAGTGCAAACCCATTTTATATTAAAAAAAAATGTAATCAACTTCTAATGAAAGTAACCCCCAAATTTTTTTATTCCATTAGGGGATGTAAAGTATTCTATTAAAGTTTGAATCTTATATTTTATCCATCAATTCTGTCAAAGAATGTGTATGCAAAAGTTGGAGTAAATTAGGCCAAGGAATCACGTAGTCCCATGAACAAACTCGGAACCCCCTTTCGCTCCATTAGGGGTTTAAGTTCGGAATATCCTTCCTTATAGGATCTCATCCAAAAATGCTCATCACATTTGACAATTTTCCATTCCATTCATTCCATATTTGTTATAGTGGAGCTGGGCTCTTAGAGTTTCCAAACCAGATATTCCCATGATCTTTGATTTTTTTCATGCCATCATAAAATGCTCATCAATCTAAACAACTTTTGTTAAAGTGCCATTGACCTACCTCTTATAGTTTAGCTGGGCTGTTGTGGGTTCTACATCAAGGAGCCAGGTCTTCAAAATATAATATATCCTATAAGTTGCCCTGATATTACAGCTATACAATAAAAAAGTTTCATTCGAATTGATTCATTAGTTTCTGAGATTTAGCGCGAACAAACAGACAAACAGACAAACAGATAAACAGACAAACAGACAAACAGACAAACAGACAAACAGACAGACAAAATTTTAAAAAATCATTGATTCATATTCTGGTTACTGTTTTTAGTCGTCCTAAGTATTTTGAGATAAATATCTTCAATGTACAGACACAGTTTTTTACATTGTTATTATATGTATAGATATGTATAGATGTATAGATAATGCTCAGTAATTTAAGAGACGACCGACGTTAATTTAATTACTTGATAAGTTTTATTTAGTTTTATTTTAATTTAGTTAATACAACAGACAGTATCCTAACTCTTGAGTTATCGATCCTATCCTTATCTAGAGCTAGTTATTTGCGAGTGAAAAATATCGATAATTTTACTTAGTTCTACAACACCAGCATATTGGTTGGACCTCACGTAGTGTGAAAGTCTAGCAAAGAGTTAACTATTATAGAAAAGAAGTGTTGGAGTATTTGACCAGTGTTGGTGATTTTTTATTAGTGATCGCAGACTTTACTGATTTTGAGTGTTGAAAGAAAAACACTCAACAAATGATTTCTCGCCAAGAAAGACTGCTTGTACAGCTATAAACGTTTGCTGTAGCAAATGTGTTAGTTATTTTGCTATATCTAATATACTTATATTTCTCATTTATTTTGTCCAAGCTCTGCTCTTTCCCATCGATTAAGTGACTTAGGTAATACCGAGCATATTTGCTGAAAAAAACCGGTATATTGCAACAACACATTATTAGAAAAGTGTTCCGCGTCCCCGCGCCCGTGACCTCTTTATGGGACCCGCGGGTGCCTGAGGCTAACAGACGAGCGGATAGTATGCCAGCAACCAACAGCAACGGCGGGCGATGGTCGCCAACGCCACCGTAGGCGACTGTCGCCCACCGTAGGCGACTGTCGCCTACCGTAGACATCTGTCGCCTACCCGTAGACGTCTCTCGCCTACCCGTAGCTAGACCTAGCTGACATTGAGGTTTGTTGACGTACGTATTGCGTCTCTTCCGCACACCTTCCTATCTGTCTATCTCTGTTCCACGCCAAACTAAACCAAAATTACTTTACGCGTTGAATTTAGTAAACTTTAGCACACGATGTAGCAACTCAGAGTTCTTCATACCCGGAGCTAACCGGCAACGGCTACGACCGGCACTATAGTAATGGACAAGACGTAGTCAAGAAAAACATCACTATGAAGGTTTTCGAAACAGGTCATAAATGCAGATGTGACGATCACGACCGCTTTGCCAAGAGCGTGGAGACAAAAATAGAAGTAGGTACTGTAGTTGCGATGGTAGTCAGCTGCGTTACGTCGATCGTCTACTCCTGTCGCAGACGATTGTTGGTACACAAGCGCTCGTCTGTGCTTACTAACACAGCTTACGCCCTTTTACTTACTATAACTGCGACTGAAACCGAGCGGGGCCGCCCGAGGCGCCGCGACGGTGACAAATGGCAGAGGCCCGTGACACATTGGCGCTGCTTTGATTGTCCATTGCAGCGTTTATTGCTTTACCCACTTTTTAACTTCGACATCAAACAACATAGTATAGTCTCGTGGTTCCTAAAAAAGGCTCCAGATGGTCAGTTTTTCCTACAACTGTGGTGTAGAACTGATCAGAACACTTTTTGACCCAAATAAATAGTATTTTAAAATGACCAATTAAATTTACTAATAAGCATAAATGACACTAATAGATGGAGAAATTTGTTGTTTCTATTTTCCATAGCACAAGGGAAAACTTCAGGTAGGGACCAAGACAATGAACGTGATTTTGTCTCAATTTATTATTATTATCATTTATATAGTTAGAGATTGTTAGGATCCACATTTGAGTGGTTGTGAGACAAGACGAATAACCCAAGTAACTATTTATTCACTACTTTACGCACACATGTGTTTTTACATAGCGCCTACTGAATGATAATATTGTTCTTCTTGTACATTGTATTAGTATGGTTTATGTTTTTACTATAGATACATAGGTACTTTGGCACTGTGCTATTACAGTGGAAGCCGCGGGGCAGCCTGAGGCGACAGAGACGGATGACGGAGGTCGCTGTGACATATCGGCGTCGCTTTGATTGCCCATTGCGGCGGGTTTTATTGCTCTCCCCTTATATACGAAGGGGACAAATGCTTAACTGAATTGTTTCAAATATTTAGGCGGGACAGTAAGTATATTAAGGAGCGTTTGGGCAAATCGTTTGGCGTGTGTGTGGCAAAATGTGGCATGTAATGGAAAGTTACTAGTTTATGTGTTTGATTTTATAAGGATTTGTGAGAGCGATGGTAGTTCAATAGATAAGAACGCGCCTTCCATACGGAGACGTAGATTGAATCCGAGCATGTATCAATGGTTTTTTCAAATTATGTGCTACCACTGGCTCAGCGGTGAGAGAAAACATCATGAAGAAACCTACACGTTTCGGGTCGATTCTTAAACTTGCAGCCATTATTTTGTTGGTCGGGTTTCCCCCAAATTCTGAATAAAAAAATTAAATTATTCAGGAAGGCGCAAAAGGTACGACGGTCAGCCCATTAGCCATCAAGTCGGTAGGGTTGTAGATGCCTTAGTACAGCATCACGCCTGGATCCCACGGCTGTCTTACACGCTAAGATCAGAGTGTGACTTGGTGATTTAGAAAAGAAGGTAAAAAAAAATACGAATTTCCAAAAGTCGTAGCACAAATTGCTAACAGTGGTTGATTTAAGACGTTGTGAAAGGGATGTAAACGTCTAAAGATACATCCTGTATAAGGCCCTTTGATACTCTGTAGAAATTACCTCTTTTGTTAGCGATTTCAGAAACTAAAGAATTGATACTACAAAATAAGGGTGGAGGTCGCAAACAATCCTATTCCTGTCCATGGCAACGTTAATTAAGAGGCCTTTGCCCATTGATCAAATCAACTTTGCCCTACAATCTGCCCTCGGGCAACACGAGGTTTGTTTGATATGTCCCCGATATAATCCATTATTGCCTCAAACATATCCGATACTGGGCAAACACGGCCGCCTGTAACAACGCGATTTGTCTTCGGGTTGTTTGCAAATATAGTGTTGCATATTGATAGCAAAGTATCGAGTGATGAGAGCGATAGATCGATCGATAGTGGATGAGGACATACATCTTCTTAAGTTGACCGACCCGTTTAGGGCAGTGGTTTGAGCGCCGGTTTAGACGCAAGGGTCGCGGGTTCGATTCCCGCGCCAACACAAATGGTTGTTGATGAAACAGATATTTGTGTTGGGTCTGTGTTTGTGGTTCCTTCGTTGTTTCTTGTTTCCATAACACAAGGAAAAACTTTGGGACCAGGACAAGTACGTTATGTAATTTTTCCTTCAGATCTGTCGTGTAGACCTGTATTTTCAATATTTTTTTAATGTTTTGGTAGGCTATTACCACCGCCATGGAAGATGACGGGTTCGATTCTTGGCCAGGTCAATTTATAAAATGAACAAATTACTAAATTGTTTTGGGTCCGGGTACGCTTTGGAATGTCCCTGGGTATCACGCATTAGTTTCATAATCATGATCATTTATTGTCCCAGTTTACCTCAATGAAAGTTTAGGACTAAGTAGTTGACCGCAGTGTATTGTCAGGTGAATTTGTATTCATGAATATCTTTTGATGTCTTTAATATTGTCACTGTTTGTGGCCATACACATTCATATTATTATGCTTTTAAAAGCTACTATCGATATAGTTTTTCAACTCTACGCGTGATGCTCTATTAATGCGTTTTCCGTCGTAGCGCCGACGCTGCGTCGTGTTTTCATACCTATATTGTTATATGGGAAAGAAACAAATACATTTATTGACCATCACAACATTCACAGCATAGAAAACAACATGACGAAACAGAACAGAAAGCAACATTACAGTAGGTATTACAACACGAGAATATAATATTAATAACACGATACAGTAACGAGACGATAACAATTGCCGGCTTCTGTATTTCCAGAGAGCTCCAATTTGGGTGTCTTTAAGTCGAGAATGAATAGGCTTCTTTTGGGAAAGCACGCTACATCTGAGATGAGGTCAAGTGCAAACCCATTTAATATATTAAAAAATAGGTACAAGAAAAGAAGGTGTGAGTGTGTGTGGTCAATCAGGTCCCGACCTCGGCATTTGCTACTACGGCGCTATCCGCGGCGCCGCAGCAGCGCTGGTATACTGGTGGGACCTGGTTGCGAGTGAGTTATAGGTAGGTGCGATAGAGAAGTATACACGTATACATAAAGAAAGTGTGCGATGATATGGGACAACGCAACGCAATGCAGTGTAACGCACTAAATTAATATGCGTTGCGCCATAGCCATCACGAACACATTGTCTATCTACGTTTCCTCACCCCTTGTTGCAATATGTAACGAAGAAACACTGACTACGCTTTATAGCACTCTGGAGAGCCTTTGAATCTGTTGGCTAAGATACTGAGCCGCCTGTACGTATGAGACCTACTCGTAGTAGTTGGCTTTCGTTCCTACGTCATTCATATTGCAGACGCGTACATATAATAATGTATGATATCTGATTTTGTTATTCAGAAGGATTTTGATATATTTTACATAAGCTTAAAATTGAACTGTATTTTATAGTAAAAAGATTAAGTATAAAGACAGGATATTACAACTTCGGATGTTTGTCCACTGTTATCAAAATCTTCTCTTTCATTTTACAATGAAACAGCCGCTCAACATAAAATACTTTTTCCTCTTTTTATGCCAGAGGCCACAAACAAGCGAGCCGGTCACCTGATGGTTACTAATGACCGCTGCCCATGAACATCCACGAGAACTGAGGATATCTCTGATATTACGTTGTTACCCTTTAGTATTTTTTTTATTTGATAGGTGGCAGACGGGCAGACGGTTCACCTGATGGTAAGCGATTGGCGCTCTTAGACACCTGCAACACCAGTCAAGTCACAATAAGTGCACTGCCAACCTTCAACCTTCGACAAAACACACGTAGCGCTGCTACACGCCGGTCTTCTGTGAGGCCTGGTATCACTTTATGCCTAAGCGTGGCTCTCCCACGTTAAATTATTTATAATATTATAAAATTTTATTTGTCTTTAACTTTTATGTTACTAATTGTTTACTTTGTTCATGTAAATCGGCTTGATTTCCAAAGCATTAAGGCCGTCACGCGCGTAACGTAAAGATCCGGGCAGAAAGGATTATGAAATTACTGTTTGTGTGAGCGTCGCGCGTGTTGCTGGAGGCTCATGGTTAATGCTCACTTAACATTTGGTATTACGTTTATTTTGTGTTGCAAATATTAACTGATAATGAGGTTAGATGGAGCCACGCATCCCTCCACGTACCGGGGGGCAAATCTACCCAATCATTACGGAACGCGCGAAGTAATTTTGAAAACTCTGTTGTCTGATATCTGAAACACAAGTGATTGAGCTACTTAGTACAGATTTAGGTCATTGCGTGAATTTTATTTAATTTAATTTAAACTACAATGTTGATGAGGCTCTAGTAGCTCGTGAGCTCCCATTTTTGTATTTACCAACACTTTACCATGGCAAAACAAAAGCAAGTCTTGCTAAATTCGTTGCCTACCTACTACCTTTTTCAGCAAATTGATAGAATAGTTATGTGTACAGATGGGATGTTCGAATCCCATCTGAACACATTACTTGTGAGGTGATCTGGCTTCTCATCTGCCACCTATCATATAAAAAAGGAACTGTTGTTTATGTATAGAGAAAGCAAAAATTTTTGGTGGAAGTTTGAAATATTTTTTAGATAAAGTTATATTAAATTACGTACCTATATTTATAATGCGTATACTGATACATCCTGTATTAGAAAACATCACATACACTGACCGCAAACTAAGTAGCTGAATTACTTTCAGTGTGGGTAGCATGTCTTATAATTATTACATTAACAGTATTCGTATTTACGTATAATATTATCTGTAAGAATACGTAGTCAACAAGTTTTTCCGTATCTTTTCTTAGGATAATATCTTTTCATATTTCTCTTGAGACAAAGTCGAGAAATTAATGTCAGCTAATTACGACAATATCTCGTGTAACGCTAATTAGTGAGATGTTATAATAAGAAAAGACAGCAAATGAAGACAGGATGTCTTCACGATAAAAATAATATTCAATTAACGTGCGCTGACTTTTAATTAACTGACTGGATTGAAAAACTTACTGCCAAAAAAAAGCGCAGCCTCGCCGCGCAAATTCAAAATTTATCAAGTACCTATTGGTACAATCGGCAACACTTTCGATGAATCAATTGTAGCGATTTTTTTATATTATTTTCTTATACACCTCCTTGACCGTCATTACTGGCTAGAAGGCGTATTAGGTACCGTTGTATTAGTAATCTGACAATAGAATTGGATTTTTTTTTCTAATTTTAAATATGCGATCTACCCTGTCGATACAACAATCGTATGATAATACATTATACATTTGAATTAAATAAATATATAAACGAACGCCCCGCCCCGCATTAGACAAGGGTGGTGATTAAGCCTAATCCCATAATAGTAGCGATGACTTGAGTTCTATGATGGAGGCCTTTGCCCTGCAGTGAGACAGTATATAGCCTTAAATAAATAAGGACGAGTGGTTCACTTTCGCATAGGACTTTACAGCCACGAGCGCAGCTATAAAGTCACACCGTGAAGGCCTATGATGATGATGAAATAAATAAATAAAATCAATAACAGAATAGTAAGTAACCGATATCATGTCCAGACAAAGTATCTCTACTCTCCTCGTTTGAGATAAAACCACTCTAGCTACAAAAGATAAATTTAATTTGTAGCCGCCGTACAAAGCCAAATGTTTTCTAAAACGTTTGCAATATTTCCAACAAGCACACACTCCTCACTAAACCTCAAAAGAATGCCCATATAAAGAACTATTCGCATTTTTCCTCGTCCTGTAATCTGATGGAACGAGCGCTATCTACATAACGCGCTCTTGATGTAGAGCCTGCCACTAATCAGTCAAAGAACCAAAATATAGAGACAGATTTCGGGCTGACAAACACACATTATGGATGCGGGCGCCACACGATCAGGGCCGGGAAAAGGATAAATTACTTTAGGTATATACTTAATACGCTGGCTCAGCGATCCAAGGTGAGTCTTGTCCTCTGACGTCAAAGTTCACCATTTTGTTCGGTCCTTTTTTTTCCAACCTCAAAGCACTTAAAAACGTGAATGATTGGTCGAAATTGGCACAGGACCGAAAATATAAATTTATGTAACTATAACTTATTTAAACGGGAACTAATACGACGTTTATTGTTAAGTGTACATTGTTTTGTATTTACTGCTTGATTGACGTTTAAGACTGTGTTACAGCCATAGACTTAAGATGCCGCCCACTATGGTTACAGCAGCCGTATATAGCCACAATTAATTAAGTCATAATCCTCTATTGTCTTATACTAATTTCTTGTGACTTCCGACAAAATTTAGCTTTAATAAGCTTGTCGTGGTCTAAATGAATTTATCTCTTTTTAAACAGTTTAAAGAAGATTAATAAGGACGCAAGTGATGGTGGCGTAGGTAAATGTTTGTTATAGGAAGAAATTATATACCTTTTGCCTTTGACTTATTGATTCGAAATCGGGAAATCCTCATTAAAACACGAGGAGTGGCAACAGTATAAGGCCACATTCACAAACATAGTTCGGCTAGCGATTTATGTTAGGGGTTATTCATAATGGGCGCGAGGGCTCTCCGTTTTGTCGGAACTAACGTGAAAAATGAAGGGAAGGTAAAAAGTGCGCGCCCTTTGTGCGAAGACGTCTCATTCGCCTTCCAAGTGGTTGACGATTGCTTTGTCATCTGAGTGAAACCATTTTGTTGGAGATCGTAAATCTTTGCTATAATAACAAGAAGTTTGATTAAAAAAAGATAATAGGCATGACGAATTATTTTTAATTTGTTTTGCCATCGTAAGATTCCTCGATCACAAAAACATTAGGAAATATATAATTTGATAGCTTACAAACTTCCCGAGATATCACGATTTTAAAATCACAGTTTTTAACTTTACGTTACTAGGTAAGTAACCCTAACAGAGGTCTTTTTTTACAAAAACAGGTGACATCAGTCACAAATCACATTTTAAATTAATCGTTTACATAATTTTTGCCTCTAAGTATGCAATACTAGTTGCCCGTTCTCACTTTTCTTCAGGACTTAGACTAAAACCTACAGACAGCGCTGGGAGTCGACCACAACACGCAGATGTTTTCTTTTGGATAACGTAGACCATACGATTAACGTCTTTATAAATAGCGTAGAAGATGAGGCGTTACCTCATAATAGTATAGATTTTCGTACTAGCCCTATAATTTTCCTATAATACCTATTCAGTAACCTTCAAAGTATTTTCTTCCATAGGATACCTTAAATATTAATTCGTAGGAAATAACGCAGCGGTATAATGACGAGAAATAATTATCTCTGAAACAAAAAACTCTTTTGTGCCTTATTTATGTTTCCGCTAAATTCTTATCTTTTCTTTCATGTTCTTTGTAATTCATGGTCTTTGCTTAATAAATCATAACTTCCTAACGTTACTTTCATCCTTTGGCTTTTATATGAATTACAGATGTGAAATAATATTGCTTCTAATAAAAATATTATTATGGTAATTAACTGTTAACCAAAACTCCTGGGGTGTCACGCACCGGTCAACTAGACACTGCCCCAGACTCCTAGTTTGGTAGATATTTTATTCACATGGTTGTAATAGGTTAAGTAGTTGGTACATACAATTCAATACACTTACGATTCAATACTTAAAAGGGAAAAGTTGACACATAACACACGGCCGTTCTTAGTCACTCATGTATAGTGTACCACTCATCCGTCCGCAGCCTAGATTCAGAGACTCTTAGTACATACTAAGAGTCGTAATTTGGCATAAACATACATAATTATATATTGAATACGCAGTGCGTCTTTTGGGAGCAGGAGTAAGTATAGCGCTTTTGAGGCGGTCTGGCCATTCTATATATTTGTGCGGACGTTGGCCGCAGTCGACATCACAACGCATTTTCCCTACGTGACCAAAAAAGGACCGTTAGATAAGCTTGGTCAATATTCATATCCCCAAATCCAGTCATTACTACACAGCAGATGCGTCCCATGGTTACAAACTCGGCCACTTCTGGAGTTTTTCACATTAATAATTCATGCCTACTGTGTTTGAGTCACTCTTGTGTCTGCAGGACGAAGGACGAAAGTCCAATAAATTTCCAGGTACGCAGTTAGTGAGTTAGTAAGAGCACTCGATTGAGTGCTTTCGTTTAGGGTTGTCAGGTATTACAATTATTTTATCATTTACTTTTATCATTAGAGTTCTGCTGGAACGTAATATTGTAGTAACTGACTTGTATAGGGCGCGCGGAAGTTTTCAACTCCGTGTGAGTTTGCTAGCGGAGTAAGAAAGCGCAAGTCCGTAGAAGAAATGACCTCCATCATGAGCAACTATGGAACCCTAAGCTGTGCGTGGTTCCACATGTTTTTGTCCGAATTTTCAAAAAGTCCGTTTGCTTGTGTTCTTGAAAAGATTGTTTGCTAAGTTGAAATTGACTAAAATAGACTTAAGATATTGCGAACTACAATTTCCAATATTCTTTGTTACCGTCGTTAATCTGTTTACTATTATTAAACAGTTTTTTATTTATAATGTTGAATGAAAAAATGTCTAGTTACTTAGGCACGTATATAATTTTTTCCAATAACCTGAAGTTATAAGCAGAATTTAATAATAACAAATACTAAAAGCAATCTCTAACTTTTATTTGAATTTAACTATAAACGACTATAAAAGAGAACCTAATGAAAGCTGTTTTCAAATTTTATCTATGAATTATTTAATATTTGTCTAGTTTCTATATTGAAAATGAATTAGGTATTACTTACGTAAAATGAATATAATTATCTCGGAATTTCATTTATAATTTCGTTACCTTCAGATATAAGTCAGGTAATTTAAATATTTTCATTAGATCTTTACTTCTAGTAAGTGAATTTCTAATGTCCAAATCACCGCTCCGGAACCCGGGCACGGACGATTTATATGGCCGGGTACGCTTTAATTATGATGCAGGATTTGGTGAGTCTGGTCATAAAAATCATCACGATGATGATGGAAACAAAAATTAAGCGAATGACGTCTGACCTTCGTCATGGTAAGCGCTCACCGCCCCCCATGAGCATCTTGTCACAGTTGAGTCGTCAAAACCTAGTTAGGTGTCCGTCGCCAACCCTATGAGAGTCTGAATGATCCACAGCTGATAGTGGGTGGATTACAGCTTCACGGGCTTGCGCGCTCGCTTCCCTATCTGTCGACGCTTAATTGTGACTCAGTGATGAAGATTCTGCCACTCGGAAATTGCCTTCGGGAGTTATTGAGGTAACTTTGCTTGTAAAAAGTACTTACTAATATATAACCTAATTTTATATTCACTCTGGTAAGTTCATATTCAATGATTTCATTTTGGTTGTATAAATATACACTTACTTTAAAACTACCTCATCAAAAAATTATAAAAAGATACATAGTTAAAACTGACCTTGGACATTCGCGACTAAGTGCGTTCTAATTACTGTGGTGCAGGTGGATGCGTAGTGTAGTGCTTCTATGAGTAAGTCATCATCATCAGCCTGTTGCAGTCCACAGCTTGATATAGGCCTCTCCTAATGTATGCCACGCGATCGATTTTTCGCCAGTATCCAGCACTTGATAACCATCATGCGCAGATCGTTACTCCATCTGGTTTCAGGGCCTTCAACATAACGTTTACCGAGGTCTCCACTCCACTCTTGTACCTACCCCAGCAGTTGTCAGTCTGGCGGCTAATATGGCCAGCCCATTGCCATTTCAGTTTGCGAATCCCGTGAGCTTTGTCGAAGACCTTTGTTTCTCTGCTGAATTACCTCATTCTTGATACGATAGCGCAGAGGAACGCTGAGCATAGCTTAGTACTAGTGCAATGTAAAAATGCATAGTGACTTCTACCGAAACAATGTCGAACCGCCTGGTTGATTATTTCATATGGTTTGAGTAATTACTGAAGATTTATGTGAGTATCACATATTTTACTGATTGAAATCCTGAATGTTTACCAAACTTTAAGTTTTATTCAGTTTCAAAATTATGAAAATCGTTAACTATAAAAGTTTATAGACAAAACAAGAAACAAAACAAACAAAAGGTTCCCTTACCTAGTTGTTTGTGAAGTTTGGTGGATACCACCTCTGCAGTTTATGATTCTGAAACAAACAAAACCTCGGTAAGCAAACAAACCGTGCAAGTCAGTTTTCCTTATTTTAGAGGGGATACAAGAACATAAAACCATCGTGGAGTCGCTGAGTAAGGGTACCGGAGGATTAATCTGGAAGGAAGAAGAGGTGTAAAAAGGTTTCCAGCGTACTAGTGACATAATTAGTGTTACTCTAATGGAAATCTCATACATTGTCTGCTTGTTAACCACTTGTAATTTTACGTGGTATGCTCGCACGTAGCCCTAAATACACATCTGTATCCATGGAAGAGCTACATAATATCAGGTTACTACATTCTCCCACTTCAATTGAACTGAGTCAATCAATTTATTTGATATTAAACCAAATGTATCTAATATTAGAAGAAATTTGACAGATTTTATACTTTGACGTGTGAATGTTCCGTACTTATTCAAATGAGATCCCTTGAACCACATCTTCTACCAGCCATTCTTAACAACATTTTTCTATAACTTTTGGAAATTCGTCGATTTTTTTTTACTTATCGTAACTATCAAATTGTGACTTACGTGGTTATGTTTATTCAACGACGAAAAACATCTTTATTGGGTTCAGAACAGTTACTTTTTATGGAGGGGGTGTATACTGTGGTTTTTTATTGTGCTTAAATTTAGAAAACTTTGGAAACACTGTCCTCAGGTCGGGGGTTCATATTGGAAGGGTGTAATATAATATCCTTGTAGGCACGGTGTCACGTGGAGTTACCCTTTATGACTTTGGGCCGTCCTTATGTCTGGGAGACAAGAGCTATTTTTGCACTGCGGGGGTTTAACTCAACCTGACACCGTCTGTACACCGTCAAAGTTTGGCTCACAGACATCACATTATTTTCATTGTGATTTCTTGGGAATAGTAATTAGATGAGCGCTAAGGGTAGTGACCTGAAATTGAATACACAAAGGATCCAAGAGACAGTTTAAAGTTTACTTTAAGTATTAATTAACCCGAAAATACGAAACACTGGAGCGATGTAATCGGCAACTAGCGCCATCTATTGATAAAAATTCGAATTGTGTCCCAAAACAAGGTGAGGGCGGGCCACTAAATTGAATAAGTAATGATTATTTATAAGATAATGAATAAGCGTAAAATTCTGAAATAGTTAAGTTTTCATTTCGCATGCTGCATCCAACTCATCGTTAAAACAAATTTCAGTCTAACCCATAAAAATCTCATTACGCAAACATAACTCGCGAAGCTCTTAAAACTGTCGAGGATCGGCAATTACGCCGAGTCACGGCATATCCGTCCACGCTCCACGTCAGATGCTAAGCCATTTTAACGAGAGTGAAGTTAGTTTTGACAACTTGCGACCCTATCAGGCTAGTGATGCGACTTAACTAAGTTAACTAGTCGCGGCGATTCGAAAGTTAGCCCTGACTTATTATAGGGCGGAATAGGTAAACTTACAATTCTCGATAGGACATGACAAGGGGCTGTTGATACCTCTGCATTTTAGTTCCTTAAAACTTTTTTTTTCCTTCCTTATTTTTTTTTCCTTCCTTTCTATTCCTTAAAAGTTTTAATCCAACATTCAACTGCAGCAATGATATTTCACTAAATAGTAAATTGAAGAAATCTAATTTCTTGGGAATTCTCAGTGGTATTTATGTCCCAACGATAATTTCATACTATTTTAATTTGACCTTTCTCATTAGGTGGCCGGTCCAGCGCAGTCAATGCACTTAAGACTTCGCCGATTAGGTATGCGACTAAAAGTAAATAAATACAGGTCACAAGACATGTCAGTTTAAATCAATTTGTGTGATTGAGTCTAGTACATTCGATATAGAAAGGGAAACGAGCTTAAATGGGAATTTCAGCCGCCTTTGCACCGCTATAAAGATGAGACCAAGTCTTAATAAACTAGATGTCAACGTAGTGAACTCTAGTCCATTAGCTCAATTATTTTCGATTTCTCTCGAGTACCTTCAAATTCGAGACCCTTTATTCGGATACAACTTTTTCACATCATCACTCTAATGATTACTTCGGGTCCCGCGACCACGCGCGTGGGCCGCGGCTCTCGGGGGGATGAGAAGTGGGATGAACTCGTAAGTTGTATTTTTAGGACCTGATTAGCTTTACCAGGATGTACTCTCTATGTAGCATTTGGGATTTCTAACAAAAATCTGTGTATTTCGTGTTTATCCGCTCGCTTGCTTACTTACTAGTGGATAGTAGTTTGTTAGCACGGATGTTGAGGATGTCTGTGGGCGCCATGATAATCGCTTACCATCAGGTGATCTGTCTGCTCGTCTCATCAGCAACCCACACTCGTCCACTGCTGGACATAGGTCTCCCCTAATGCACGCCACCGCTCCCGATTTTCGGCCACTCTCATCCAGCCCACACCAGCCAGCCTTCGAATATCATCATCCCATCTTGTCGCAGGGCGACCAACACTACGCTTACCGAGTCGTGGTCTCCACTTAAGGACTTTACGGCTCCAACGGTTGTCAGCTCTGCGACAGATATGGCCAGCCCACTGCCACTTCAGCTTACTTAGCCGGTGAGCTATGTCGATAACTTTGTTCTGTTGTCTGCTTAGTGACCCTGGCTTTCCCGACAACACTAGCCAGTGAGCATGCACGCTCACTCCTCGACCGCATTACCTTCTATCACTGTCTGACTATTAATGCTTCTCATTTGCATCTAAATGATTTCCTTCTGTTTGTTTACTGATGCGGGTCAGTGGTCTGTCGTGCTGGATGCGAGGTTGTATATATGTGATTGTATGAAGACTGATTAAAAGGGAATTAGTTATTGACCGTGCCGCCTCGAGCGGGGTGATACCACGGCCTAACACAAAACCAGCGGGAAGCAGCGCAGTGAGGGTACCGGAGGCCTAATTTGGGAGAAGAGGATAAGATTGCCAGCGCACTTGTTACTTTATTGGAGTGGTAGGTGTCCATGGGTGGTGGCAAATGTTTAACATCAGGTGATCCGTCTTCTCGTTTGCTACCTATCAAACAAAAAAGGCGCCATAAGCGGAAACCGATCAAATTTGTTTTATTTTACTATAGCAATTCTTTGCATTTTTTTATGTGATAGTATTTATTTTCAAATTAGTGACCCGCCCTCACTTTCACGTTTCGGGACATTAGTTCCACACAGTACCAACAGATGGCGCAAGTGTTTAAGCCTCGTCTTTGCCCATAAAATTTATCTCTTTACAAATAGTATAGGAGATAGAATACCGGCCGGCGTTATGTATCTATCTACTTTGTGCTATTTAGATGTCTACAATAGCTATCCAACAGTATCACGTCAGTACGAATGGCTTGTATCCGCAACTGTATTTGCTTTCATTGATCAATCAACGTCCGCTTCTCACCAATCTTTAGAATACACTTGCGTGCAATAAAATAGAGTCGTAATTTTACTAATCTTAATATTTCAATTAAAAAGGCATTATGTTAGGAAGAGAAGTTTAAGTAAATTAAATATCTAATTACAAAAATCTTTGTTGTCTAACAAAAATATTAATGAGTAATTAATATGTGAAGCCTAAAATTATATAACTTTTTGTGACCTTGTCTTTTAAAATCAGTTTTAAAAATATAACTTCTATAGACAACCACAAGGCATTTGTATTACCCAAAAAACAAAACACTTGAGCGATTTAATCGTCTTTCACCGGCATCTATTAGCAAATACTGGAACTGTTAGCTAAAAGTTAGTTAGCAAGACAAAGAAAAGAAGAGATTTATAAAATATCGGCAATTTGTTGCGTGAGTCCGAGCGTGAACTGGCACTCTCTAGTTGTCAACCCTAATGTATTCACTCGGACAAGAATATCTTTGACGTCATACAATACAGCCAATTCAATCTGTGGAGTGTTAGAGGAAACCTAACACGCGGTCCAAGGTTCGGTCAATATTTGGCCAATAAATTAGGAATCTATGTTATCCATGTCTGGGGGATTGGGTGTTTATTGACGTATTCTTTGCTTGTTTCTGTTTACGAAAGGTGCTGTGTAGTTGGGGACGGAGATGTCAGTTTATTTTGAATGCGAAATAAACACAATTTGTGCTTCGGCGAGCCAAAAATAACTGTTTACTCTTTAGGGTTCCGAATCTAAAGCGTAAAAACAGTATTGGGAGTGAGGTTACTGGAATTGCAATCGGGGGAATAACGGGTTGAAAAGTTGGCAGTGTACTTGTGACTCCACTAGTGTGTGGATACTCTAATAAAAATACGCCTAAAACAAACGTCACTTGTTCATTTTACATGTGGAGTCGAAAAAATTTCCGCAACTACAAAATGTCTGGCTCAAGAAATAATTTAACTACATTTACCTACACCCCAAAAGTTAACCGGCACTTTTATGTATCTATGAATTATTTCAGGAACTCATTGCATTTATCAATAGCAAAGTTTAAAAAAAAAAGAAATTAAAAGTTAAGTAAACAAAATTAGCTGCAATTTTAATATCCAAGATTCATTTGTCTCGTGACTTGCTTTTTGCTGTTTTGTTTTTCATCTTGATGAATGGTTTTTCTGAACATTTTCTCGTTTAATATAATAGGTCTTGTTTAACCAGATTTTAATTAAAATTATAAAATAAAATAAAAAGTGCTAGCTGTGTGAGGTTAATAGTATTTTGCCGTGCAAAAGCTTATTCATTTATTAAAAAGTAGGGTACATGCTAAAATGATAAAATATCGTTGTGTTATTTGAGTCAGGTGGCAGTTCAAAGGATAAGAATACGCGCCTTCTTATCGGGTGATCATAGGTTTTACTCTGAGCATGCACTTTTCCAATCTATGTGCACATTTCTACCATTAGCTCTGAGGAAATTTGTAACAATGATTCAGTTCGGTTCCAATATGAAAGGCTTGCAATGGTCAGACGTGCGTCGCTTCAAATTACTAGACTCACCAAATCCTGAATCATGGTCTAAGCGTACCCCAAGAAATACATGCTAAGATAGGAGAGAGTGAGAGGTGCAAACGATAACACGAATGTTTACATACACGTGTCTGCTCGTTGCTTCGCACACTTGACGATCAATTTGCAGAGCCAACGGCGTCAGTCCATTTAGCTTTGTAGTTCGCGCGTAGTGTACCCAACCGACCGGAATGTTTGTAGTAATAGGTATTCGGAATGGCAGGGCTTCGGCACATTGCGTCTGTTTGCCGATTACCGAGCGTTACAAATGGCTTTGAACTCATCAGCAAAGGTTACCGACACAGTGCTTTATGTAGCCAGTGGCTCGACATAGGGTCTCTTAGGGTGCTACCAGACCAATCGAACGATCGAGATCAAGAGTATCGGTCAGCGTTTCTTTCATACACTAGGCAGCAAATGGACCTGCTGATTTTCATACAAACCTGTTCACTGCCCAGTTTGGAAGCATACACATGTGCAAAACTTGCTATGGTAATTTTTAATTTAGTATTTAAAACGACCCCAGAAATACGCAATTCCTAAAAGAATGGAAAATGGAGTTTTTTCGCATTCTATATATACTTTTATGAATCAAAAAATTTTTATATCTGTTAATCCTTCGAGTTTTGCACCTTTATAAGAAAATCAGCCGAAAGCAACTCAGTTTAATCTTGTTTCTGACTATCTTCGTACTTTGTCGGAGGAGTGCCAGTGCCCTCGTTGTTGTTTTATTACAGTCTAACCGCATCAACCTCAAAGTTTCTAAATAAGGTTTGTGTTTTGGTTCAGTTTGTCTATTTCAAGAGCGTTAATAAGAACTTGTCAAAATGATGATTTAAGATCGGAACGACTCGTTTTGTACAGTATAAAACGATCAAGCATGTGTTTTACTTTTCACGTTGTTTTGGTTGACGTTACTATGAATTTTCCATTGCGCATGCAAAGTTTGGTACCGAAATAATGACCTCAAATTCGCCTGCCAAAGATTGACAGTCCAAAACATTGAACAATAAGTGAATTATATGGTACTGGAAATTTCTTTGATCGGCTTATTATTGCAAGATAATAATAGAAATAAACATCAATGTAGTTCTAACTTCAACAGAAATATTTTCTATTTAGTTCTGTGTTAACGAATGATTCAAGATTAAACTGCTTAATCCTGATTTGCGCAAATGGACCTAAGTTTTGCATCACACGTCTTTCTATCAACCTTCAAGCACCGCACGCATTATTTTGATCCCTCTCAACTCTTGCGTGCCAGACATCGCCGCAAACCACAACTTCAACGAAATTATTAACACCGATGAGTTGTGCTGCGGTGACGAGCACAGACAATCAACGTAATTAACTGGAGTTAGATCATACGCAATGGAATCAAAGCAGACGTCATCAGCGCAGTGACAATTATTAATTTGTTTACATTTGTGCTGTTTATTCACTATCTTATTTTAACGTGCTTAACCTAATTTGTATCAAACGTAAACACATTAGGTAGATACTAAAATAGGGTTTTTATTGCACTTTAACGCCAACGTATGCGTACCTAACATGTATTGTGACACTTTTCTTGCCGGGAAGCGATAATATTTTGTGGTAGGTATATCACGAACCGGTCAGGCTACGACGCGTCGCGACGGCAGGACCTTGGTAGGATTTTTTTTAAATATTACAATTATTTTGCTAGTTTCAAATATAAGGGCACTTTATTACATGTAACGGATGTGATACCGTGCCGTCGCGTCCGTTATAACTAACTGCAACTGCTCTCCTTTTGCTTATCATCAGGCTGATGTGAGCCAATTTACTGAACCGGGTATAAGAAAAAAAAATGTACGTCTTCCAGGCTTATGTAAGGAACAAAACATCGTCTTTATTTTGACCAACAAACCCCAATACACGACTCAATTTCGGCTGATATTTCGCAGTGACATTGAGATATTTACCCGTAGGTTACCGCCGCTAATTACTTCCAGAACATTTTTTTGAGACGGATAACATACCCGATGTCTCGAGGCCAATCTCTGGCGAAATACGATATGTGCTGATACAAAAACAAGTCTTAATCCCAGCGTTTTATTACACGCTAGGGTGAAAAAGGATATCCTGGCGTATTTGTCGCAGTTGCGTCCAAAAATGTTTCAGAGGCTGGGGTATGCTTGGACGCACCTCTTCCAAATTAGAGTTAGCTATCGATTAGCCAGTGAATTATTGATAGGCAGGGATATGGATAATGAGAGTAAATACTCGTACTTCAATAGTGTCGATAGTATTATCGATGTCGAAAATATTGTGCCAATTTGCCTATCGATACTGTTGACATTTTGCAACACTATCGATATCCTAAATAGTTTTCGAGGTTAACAATCGATATTAAAACGATCCATAGTTCAACAACACTAACCCAAAACCCGGGATATGTCATGAATGAATATAATATTAAAAAATAATAATGTAATGCAATATTCAGGTAAAGCATCTTCGCTTTATTTCCCTTTGTTTCAAAGAAAGTTGTATGTAATAAAACCCAATAATGCCATATTAAAGATAGAGTAGCTCCACGAAAAGAGCCCACGTATATCACTAATTTATTGGATATGGAGATCAGTCTCATCTCAGCATGTACGTTATTCCCGGTTGCGTCCAAAGTGCCGTGTAACCGTGGGAGAGCCACGCTTCGGCTTGAATGGGCTGACTCGACCGAAGTGAGACCACGTTCTCACAGATGACCGGCGTAAAACAGTGTCTGCGCTGTGTTTCGTCGAGTGAGTGAGGGAACCGGAAGCCCAATTAGATTGAAAGGGATTAAAGTAACTCTACTAGTGTTGCAGGTGTCTATGAGCGGCGGCAATCGATTACCATCAGGTTATCCTTCTGTTCGTCTGCCTCCAATCACATCAAAAATGCGAGTACCACTGAGCTCATGGTAGGAGTATCTATGAGTATCAATAACAAAAACATGGCGTATAATTAAAACTTAATCTAGCGATAGCGGTCGATGCTGTCATATGTTATCTGAACTCGGCGCCAAGGCCGCGTGAACACCAGACGTTCGCGTGATATTTTGTTGACAAGGCGTAATTCACCCGAAGCCCGAATTGTCCCGGGTTCGACCGGTCAAGTCAATTTAAGTTTTCTTGGGTCTGGGTGTTCTGGGTTGATGCGTTGCTGGAATTTACTCCGATGGCTCAACGGTCCATAGTGTCTTGGCCTTAGATATATTATAATAATACTCCTTCACTGGTCTCGATCATTCGCAACAATATGACGAAAACCAAAACAAAGCTAAGTAATTAATACTTTAGAATATATTAACTACTGGTGGACCTAATTTCATTAACTACAGCAAATGTTGACCGTTTGTACTAAAAACGTAATTTTACAAAGTTTCGCCGCAGAAGCCGTACTCAGGATACATTACAGCGCGGAAAGCTTTTAAACCGCGGTTTCTGCCAAAAATGGAACGTTTACACTTTGTGGACACGCAGAATTAGTTCCGTTAAAGTTTTATGTACTTAGTTTTCTAGGGTTTCTTTTTAAAATATATAAAAACAATTTTATATATTTTGCAACAAGCTTTAATTTGGAGTTTGGCACCAAATAAAGTAAAGTATCAGCCTATATACTGTCCCAACGCAGGGCAAAGCTCTGCATCATAGAAATCAAGCCCTTGCTACTATGATGGGATTAGGCTCACGCTTGTTTAATGCTGATAAACAAATATAATGAATGTATACAGATACATTCATTATTATTTCTGAATAAAATGCCACAAATGAACTATGATTTTAGCCATGTGGCTATTTTTCGGCAGACCGCCTAAGTAAGCTCATATACTTGGATACCTTTTAGTGAGCCAAACATAATCTACGGTTCATCGCTAATGATCCGACGCCTCACCTTTAGGTGTCTATATGTTTTCGTGTATCTCAGTACTTAAAACCACGTTATGAGATAACAAGACCGAAAATCACAACAGCAAGTTGTGCCCATAATCCGGCTTCAACCCAAAGTGGAACTCCCATTTTTTCCGCCACTAAGCAAGACAAAGTAGCGGCGAGGATATAACGGATGCACTTAGTCCCGTTAAACTAGCAATCCGGTAATAAACAACAGGACAATTACTTATCGCGCGATTAAAACCGGCGAAACGCCTTCGCGGCCATTTTGTGAATGTCCACCATCTTGAATATGTAAGCGTTCTCGCGCCATTTTACTGTCGTTACATTTGAATCATGTTGTTATAGTTTAGTTACTATAAGTATTTTTAAAAACTGCTGCAATTTTCGCTCTGTTCATACAAATTGACATTATATCTGATCGACTATGTATGAAAAATAGTTTTCTTTTTGCATGAAAATAAACAAAACTTATAAAACAAATATTGTTTTTGTTTTTTACAATAGGAGATTCTCTGATTCGCTCTGTATTATACAGTTACATGCAGATATGGACATAATTCATACATTTAACGTTAACGTGCATGTTAATCCCAACGTAATGGCATGCGGAATATTACCAAAATCAAATTCCGTCGTAAGCATCATTTAATTAGTTGGGATTTGTATTCATGAGGTCAGGAATGTCTATTAGCTGCATTAGAATATTAGTGCACCCACAAATTATATTGAATTAGTGAATTCCTCACCAGTTCACTGCTGATATTTATTGGAGTATAAATTAATAACATTATTTGTTACATATTTCACTTATATTTACTCAAATAATACTTTCCAGTTAGCTAATGTTATATTTCCAGTTGGCAATATTAACGATTTAGTAAGTTAATTATGTCTTTACTTTTCCATTCCATTGGGAACGGTTTTTGTAACTATTTACAGGATTTTTTAATTGAAATAAAATGGATTTGTTCTATTTAGCCATTTTGTAATAGCCGCCATCTTGGCAATGGTCCACGGCGTGTGCCAACATTACAGTAATAACGAGTTCAGCTTCAGGGTAGCCAACACAACGGAACTCAGTTAGTGCAAGAATGTAGGTACCCAACATCCCACTAATATTATAAACATAATAGTTTGAATATAGTGTAGGCTAGATGAACCGTCCATAGGTAAGGTTGCTAGGTTGAAAAAGAACTACAGAAAACTAAGTTTAGTACCAGCCTTTTTACGAATATACCTACCCCAATGATGATGAAGCGAATTCAAAGATAACTGGTCCCAAATTTTGCTGAAGAGTTTGTAGCTAGTTGCAAAGCTTAGATTTTATTGACCTAATGACGTTTTGGCAGGTAACGTTACGTAGGGAAAGGCACAGGCATAATATGATGATGTGATAATACTTAACAGGACGTGTCGAGGCGCTAGCTATCAACATAATGGCTACCACATAGCTTTACGCGAAGTGGACTGCTGTTGTTATGACTGCTTTTATGGAAGCACAGCGATTTGTTCAAGCAGTTTTAACTGCAATGAAACACGAATAATTCATGTTGTTTGACTTCGGATATTGATTTTATAGAAACGTTTGTCGAAATATTAGGGATTCTAACTGTAAATAATTATTACTAACTTTACAGGACTAACGATTTATATATTTTTAAATCACATTAAATTGAAATACCTATTAGCAAGTTTTAATAGTGATTACTTTGATCACTGATATTAATAAAAATTGGCGAGTAAACCCGTTTTGTTTAAAAAGTTATTCTCATAATAATACCGAGCTATCTCTTTGGGAAAACTTTGTAGTTTTAATTATACCAAGGTATACCTTCTTATAAAGTTATTTACTGTTAGTGTTTATAAACCAGGCAAACTTCATTCCGAATAATTCAAGATAAATCACGGAAATTTGTTTAAAACGGACATTGATGAATCGCTATTAGAAACTCAAGCTTGACGAAGCCCTGACACTTTGTTTTGCGGAAAATTTCAAAACGCAAAGTAGATATAGAATACTCGATGCCTTCATCGTGATCTAAACATGTTATAATTAGGTCAATGAACACTTCGATATCAATGTCAGCTAGATCCGACTTTCTGTGTCAATAATTTTCTACTTGCAGACCAAGTTTATTCTTAGCTGAAGAATACAAAAACGGATTGTCTTTTATCCTTTGACCCCGGAACTACGCCAAACGTGGCAAAAAATGATAGCGGCTTTTTATCTCACAAAATTTCCGGGGGACGCGATAAAGGCTTCCTTATGATGAGGCAAACTCTTGCCTTACTTAGTAAGGTATACGTTATGTGGCATATTTTATAGTAAAGTAAGGTATCAGCCCATATACTGACCCACTACAGGGCAAAGGTCTCCATTAAAGAAATCAAGTCATCGCTACTATGATGGGATTGGTTTAATCACCACGCTTGCCTAAAGCGGATTGGTGATAAGATAACAAACACAAGCTATGTTGAAAAAATCGAAACATACTTTTTGTTCGACCCGGGAAACAAACTCATACTTACGATATCCACTAGACCAACCGGGCATTTTATGTAGGTATAGTATGCATAAGAAATAAATCTAAGTAAGAATAGATTACATTAATCCATCATCATGTAATAACAATGACAACGAAAATTTCATCTACCGCTCGCTTGGAATGTTTCGCTTATCCACAAGGAATAATATCGTTCTATACTCTCCTAGTAACGAGTGTTTGTAGTCGCTCGTTGCGGTCGAGTGATTAAAAATCGGATGTCGAGCGAAAATCAGTAGAAATTTTGCTCGTCTCGACGCAGAATCAAAACTATAGCTCTTGAGGGTCTAAATCGAGACGGGATTCACAGCCCGCGCGAGAAAGAAATGCGCTCACTTAATACGCCTCGCATTAGTTGCGCTAAAGGAGCTCACCGAATCTTTTCAGTAAATGTATGCGTGCAGCTCGTGATCACAGGACCTAATTTGGAGCGGGCGTTAAGACCGAATCAGAGTTTCCCTTCCTTTCACACGCGCTGTGCTCGCTTTTGTTTGAATGCGATAGGTGTATTCTCATTCGGGACGACTTCATTATAATCCACCAGTTTACACCTGCGTTTCCACTGAAACGAAAAGGAGCAAAGTGAAATGAAATGAATGAAATAAAAATGATATAGGTACCTACCTAGATGAAAATTGGTGAAACTTTTTAAATTTTAAACATCTGCAATGATACAATAACCGATTGAATTGAAATAAATACAGCAATTATAAAAGCTCGTTGGGAAGCGCAGTTTTAAGCAAATTTTATTAGTGAATAGCGGCCCGTCCTCACTTAGTTTCGGGACATTTTGCTATTGGTTTTAAACCACAAAAAGAGGTGGCGCAAGGCGTCGAATGCAACGCGCAAGTGTTTTGCTTTTTCGATTAGTATATAAGATTTGTCGATGCCTTTAGAATTTATCTCTTTATAAATAGCATAGATGTCACATCGCTCCAATCCGCTCCGCTACAGTGGAAACCTACGAGTCGGAAGAGCTGCGCACTCGCACGATAGAGACACCCTAAAAATCTAATCTAAGTCGGTCTTGTGCCAGGTTTGCTAGCATTTGGAAAATGCTCAGTCGCCTCAAATTGCTAAACGCTTATGAGACTAGAATTTTAAAAGCTGCTGAACACAGTAAATCAGTAATGCCTGAGGAGCGAGTGGCTCCACGTCGGGTTTAGACCGGAGCGTTAAATTTGCCGGCGCACCTGAGCCACGACGGCCTGGAGTGGCTCCTTTTATTATCATTTGATAGAATTCGTCGCTAGAGGTGTAGCATTTCTTAATTTTCTTTTTTCAAACTTATGAAAAAATCGATTAAAATATCGTTATCTTTTCTTGTCGTCATAATAGGGTGTCTGGTGCGTTGATAACTGTGAATAAGAACGGGCGTCTCTTACTCGTAACAAGAGGTCGAAGACTCAAATCTGAGTGAGTACGCCATCTAAATCACATAGATTTACCTGTGATTATTTGTACTATTAGATATAAGAGTTTAAAATATTCATTTGAAATCTGTTTTTAAAGAAAATAAACTACTCGTATTTCGAACTAGGGAACCAGCCCTATTGAACCATGGCTACACGTATAAGGGATTATTCGAAACATGCAGGTTCCCTTAAGATGTTTACGTCACCGCGAAGAGAATGGTTAAGAGGTGAATGTTTATAAAATGCACATTAATATCGACTACTGGTCTACCATTGCTCCTATCATTAATCGATGTCACGACTAGCTTCACGCACATCTCTATTCGCCGCTCGTAAAACTGGTAGTACCTAGGTACATGCATTTTATATTTCAATCAAATTATGCTGGCTCTGTGGCGAAGCATAGATGGGAACAAATTGACTGTTATTCACTTACTGTCACTCAATCAACGCGGCATTACTTTCCCATTCATATTTATATTGCGTTCGTTTACTCTCAAATATGGTAACTAGCATGAACATAGATGAAATGAAGTGTGTCGACCAATCGGCTATTATCACTGTATACATATAATGTATTATGTCACCGTAAAATATTTCGCACGTTTTATTTCTGTGTAACATGAAAAACAAGGCGGACAAACCTAGATCGCACGACAGGTGTAACGAGATAGATAGATGATACTCTTTATTGCACATAATTTTACAGAACTTAATGCTTTTAAGGTAAGGTTACAAAAACAATATCGGCGAGCTCCTAGGGTAGTTCGTTTTAATAATATATTGCAACATTTCTAAGTTTCATTATCCGCCGCTTCAAAATAAAAAAAGGCATCACTCGCGCGAACTGGCCTTTTCATACTAGAGGTGACAAAGGAGCATCAGGGTTACCTGTTGGTAAGTAATCATTGCCGCCCATGAACACTCGCAAGACCAGAGTGGTCGCTGATGCGTTGCCGCCCTTTTAGAAATGAGTACGTTCTTTGCTTGAAAGGCCATAAGTTGTAGCCGTGGGGAAACACTGCTGTAGTTTTACCGAACTGAAGTTGAGCTGAACTGGTCATGTCCTTTGAAAAAGCTTCAAACATTTACTGGTACCTACTACGAGGTTTCTTCAAAGTTAGTCAGTCATATCATAAGGTAAAATTTCTTAATATAATTTTAACAAAAAATGTCTTTCAAACAACTAGTATCAAAACACGCCCCTGCGTCATCCAACTTCGTTTGCATAGGTAAACACGACTAGGATTAAACTAGAATTAAAACGAGATAGAAAAAGTTTCGCGGCGGTTTAGAGTCACTCAGTAAGGGTAGTTGAGTTAGCGGTTAGTTAGCGGGTAAATAAGAAAAGGGCGTTGATTTGCTCAGAGACGCTAGACTTCTAGGGCCTGGTTTATTTTATTTATTTTTCTTAATTAAAGAACGAAACATACAGCTTATTACTGGATACATTTATAAGCACAGAATTTAGAATATGCACGCAGTAGTTTGTACGTAGTCAAGTTCTCTATTTGCAGTTAAATTACTTACCAACAGGTGCCCGTGTGCTCGTTTGTCGCCCTAAGTCTAAAAAAACATTGAACCTTGCACCCAATTTTACCATTTGAATATAATATAATGGGCTGGGCTGTCTTTTTTATGTTTTTTTATGGGCATACATTTATTGAAATACTTTGTAAACTAGGTATCTACACGGACGTACGAGTATATATAGCTTTGACAAGGGGGGTGTCCTAAATTGCAAAAACCCCCCCCCCCCCGTGCTCGGATTTAACAATTTCCCTAATTGTAGTAATATTTTATAATGCGGCTTTCCCGATGTACAATTCAAGGACCGGCTGGACCCAGCGTGTGTTATTACATGTACGCATTCTTGAAGAACGTGAGGTTGATTTGTTGATTTGCCGTCCCAGGGCTATCTACAATTTGCTACCCCACCAATCGATTCAACCTTATGTCAAACCAGGCCTCAATGGGGGGGGGGTCCGGACCCCCTGGACCCCCCCTTATATACGTCCATGGGTATCTAGTACCTACAACAATATTTACACAACTAGAGATATTACTAGTCATAACTCCAGAAAAATTGGAATTCTATATAAGTCATCAAAATATCGCATGACAATACCAATCATTGGGTAAATTAGGCCATTTTCCGCAACCAATGACACTCACACAATAAGAATCGGACTCGCGCTCGGAGGGTTCCTTACAGCGGTTTTAACTTAAGGCTTGTACATGCGCTAACGGCCTTGAGCATATAGAGAGTACTCGCGCTCGCGTATAGAAAAAACAGAATATTACTAATAAAAAAATTATAAACCCAAGAAACAACAATTCCTCGTCAGGGATTGTAGTGTACATTGTATTGTATTATATATTAAAAAATCAGTCATCTGAAGTGTTTAGTTTCGTAGTTTATCCATAGATTAAGGTCGTTATAGCGCTTAAGTTCTTAACATACCTGACCAAAACGCAGGAATTGGTTTATGCAGACAACGATACACGTAGTAAGTATACTCTCATGTATGTACAACCTAAAAATTCAAGGGTAAACACGTTTCAAATTATCGCTTACCACTAGGTGAGCCGTCTCAGATCTATTGTCCGCTATAATGTAATTAAAATCATGATTCTAGATAATGTGACTTAGCTGACATCGAAGTGGTTCTATAAGGCTTCTAGATAGATAGATAGATACTCTTTATTGCACAACACATTACAGAACTTAATGCTAATAGTAATTTCCAAATACAATATCGGCGGCCTTATCGCTAGTTAATGCAGCGAATTAACAAGGGGTAAGGCAGTGCAGATCTTTTATGTAGGTCTGTAATAAGGCTTCTAGCTTATTCTTTTGACAAATGGAACCCCGAAATTTGGGAGCGTCTCACAAAACGTCCCTTGGAAAATTAATTTGCAAAAGTTCGTGACCTCAATCGAATCACCCGGGAGCTGAAGCGGATTTTTTCCGCGAATTAAATCGGAAGTAAATGCTTTGTAGATTTTTTGAAGTTATTCATTTCTAGGAAATCCTATTTTCAGCAGCTGAAGATGTCAGTTAGGAAGAAATGAAAGATCGATACCCGTACCTACGTGACAAAATGAAGTTAAGAAGGATTTTTAATTTGACTGTTCGGATGGCGCTTTTTGGTTGTGGCCCAGAATCATTCGCCAAACGTCGTATGTTCAATTCCTCTGATTCGCGTGATTAACAATCACATCGAGTGAATATTTACTCTACTCTTTGGTGAGGATACCGGAAGACTAATTTGGGGGAAAAAGGATCAAAGGTTGGCAACACATTTTTGACTCTTCTGGTGTTGCAGATCTCTGTGGGCGGCGGCAATCACTATCAGGTGATCTGTCTGCTCGTCTGCTATCTATCACATAAAAAAATCAGCCGCCTTAGGCCCCAGCTTACTTAGGCTAGGTTTATAGTAAATCTGCCACTGTTAGCTACACCCAATTAGACGCGTAATCCAGATATACTACGCGTGGCAGATGCCAGCTAATCTGAAGACACCACAATACTCGCGCATTTTCATGACAATACCGTCGTATAGATCCGTAATCAGCCGCTGGCATTGTGGCCGCACAAAGCGGTTCAAGGGTTGCTCGCACACGTGGTATCTTGTTAGTTCTGACCTTGCTTAAGCCAGATAAGACGGTAATTCGGTATAAGTAAGCCAGTCAAGCCATAGAAATGAATAATAAATCCTACTAATGTTATAAGCGCGAAAGCTTTGAGGATGTAAGGGAGATGAAATATTTCTTTCTATCTTGATTTGTGTTGTATGTCTCAAGTTGGTATTTGGCAAGTGTACAAAAATACTGCAGGAGCACAAATTATTTTCACCCAAAAACCACCTAACCAGTGATAAAACAAAAAAAAAATTTAATCCGTGGGAGAGCCATGCTTCGGTATGAATGGGCCGGCTCGACAGGAGGGATACTACGGCCTCACAGAAGTTCAGCGTGAAGCAGCCTGCGCTGTTTTTCGTCGAGTGAGTGGGAGGAAAGAGTATTAAAGGTTGGAAACGTACTTGTGACTCTGTTGGAGTGCTGGTGTGGCAGGCGTCTATGGGTGGCGGCAATGTCTTACCATCAGATGTTCCGTCTACTCGTCTACTATATCTATAAACCCAACGTCTGACAATCTGACTTTCCCTCTGTTATGGTGTGATTCCGTGATCTTGATTCAAATTATACTCCCCATATTCGCATTATGAACGTGGGAGAGTCTTGCTTCGTCATAAATGGGCCGGCTCAGAAATCATCCTCATCCATCTGCTCGTCTGTCCTTATATGTTAAGTTATGATGATGCTATACATACAAGTAACAGTTAGTATACTGTATATTGTGTTACAAGAAAATAAATAAGTACTTACCTAAATACTACTAGAACGGTTTGTTCTCGCCAAATTAGAGTAAACATTTGCCGTTTATTTATTAAAATACAAGAGACTGTAACAAAAATATCGCAGCGAAACAAGATTGTTGCTATAGATAAGTAAATATTTACTTTTATTGAACAAATAGTGGAACCTGTTATTTCAGATGCTTAAGGCAATCTTATCGATAATACGGTCGCTTTGCGAGTATCCTCAGGTCCATGTAAAAAGTATATACTTAAACGTATTGACTAGGGTGGGTAGAATGGTCCAACTCTTGTTAAAAGTAACCAAGTGCGAGCCGAACTGGTCCGAGAAGGGTTCTGTAGCAGCATTTGTTTATTTGAGTAATTGAAAGGTAATTTCGGTTTACGATTTACGACTTATTAAAAAACTCTACTAGATCTCTTTTACACTTATTTTCGGTGGAAGCATGGTATCATACATTATATTATTATTTGTATTTCTTAATTTTATCATTCTTTTTATATCTCTCGGGCGAACTATTATAAACAATTAAGAAAAAAATGTATAAGCCTCATATCGTTTTTGAACAGCTTTCCATAATTACATAATATTATATATCCATATACTTCACAAAAAAAAAAACACTTTTAGTTCTTAGTATGAAATGAAAAGCCCCCAACATGAATTATTATTGTTTTTTTTTGTATGAAAATCTTAATGCGTTAAAAAAACAATATTGTAAGGTAGCAGATCAACAGGGTAACCCTATTGATAGGGCAATCTTAAAATAATAGGGTAACCTTATCAATAGACGTAATTCAGAATAGGGGTTTTCCGGTCCCTGTTTGTATGTCGATTGCACGTTAAGTATCCAGCCGATTTTTATGTATGTTATGGTATTTAAATCGTCGGCCTATCATATCATTTCCAAAGGCGTCGTTTATTATGTATACTTGGCAACCCTTGGTTAACAAATTCCATCAAAATCAACAACAATCCTTCTAAAACTATTCGAATAGAAAATCAACTTAGTCCAACAAGGACGGTTATTCCAAAAGTTATATACGCTACAAAACTAAAGACAGATCGTCTGAACTGCAAAGTTTCAAACTGGCATCATCCAAGTCAATTCTCGCCTTGAGTTGAGCAGATAATCTCGGCGATAGTCTCGAGAGCTGGACGCCTCGCTCGAGGGAAGGTCGGGGTTGCCAGCTTTTTAATATATTTATGTACTCGTAGCAAAGAAAAATATGAGACCCAATCGAGGCTTGTGTTAAAAGAGCTCTTGACACTATTGAAGTAAAAGAAATACTCTCTGAGCCGGCCTATTCATGACAAAGCGTGACTTCCCCCTGGCACCTTTAATAATACGAATGGGAGTATAATTTATGGGATCGCACCATGGCAGAGGGAAAGTCAGATTCTTAGGCGTCGGGGATTGCCCCGACGATCCATTATTGAGTGTATGGATAGCAATCTATCCATACACTCAATAATGGAGAGGTATCGTTTTGGATAGTTTCTGAAACGTATAACCATGACTAAATTCCCACCTTGGTCTGGTTCTCCCTGCTAAATGGTTGCGGAGGTAAGACGGCAATAGTTTCATTATAATTATCAAACTCCCGAAATCCCATTGTTAATCAAATTATGTTCTAAGCGTAGGGCTCCAAAGCGTCAGCATTACATTGTAATAGGAAATCACAAGCTAAATTAAAGCAAAAGAGGAGAAGTGTAAAATTTAGGAATATCGATAAAATGGTACAAAACTTCCCCCTGGCAACACCAGGGAGGACCCTCAGGACCAGTCTGCAAAGTGTCTAGACTCCTCCGAAGAGCCATCTTAGCACGGATAAGCAAAATGAATTTTGAAAACCGCGGAGTCAGGCTTTAGTAATATTTCCATGCTTTCCATAATTCGCTTTGATTTTTGTGTCATGTTTAATGCATGAGCTGGAAATTGTATACAAATTCTTTCAAAACTGGCGAGGAGATTTTTGTCTTATAATGAATTAGTGTTGTGATAACAACATTTCGGTAATTCCTTTTATATGATTTCGTCTTTTATGATAATAGAGCCACATCAGTATTAGTATTTGAGTATCTTGCACAGCGTCGAAATACGTTTTTAAAATACGAGTATTTTACGATATTATAGCTCATAAACTTAAACGGTTATGTAATAGGTCCTTCTTCAAATTGAGATCCAACTTTCGGTGCAGTCGATATATCCAATATTCCTAGAAAGTAACATATGAATCTTAAAAATTACCGATGGCAAGGAAGATTTTTCATATACTTTGTTAATTTGAACTATATTTTATTATTTTGATGTTTTTTATGGCGGGGCAGTCTACGGAAGTTAGACCTCAAAGAATAACCGTAATTATTGGAAGTATGTCACAATCTCCCTCAAGTTGTATTTAATTGCTTTACCAAAGTACACAAACCAGAATTATTATTTATTTTCGGTTTTATTCGGTTATTTTTTCCATAAAAATTATAAAATTCATGTCGCTTAGGTTTAATTACCTTTCCTTCAACCTACTAGAAGTGAAATTTGTCCAAACACAAAACAAATAAGAATTAATGCACGTGTACTAGAGCTACAATGTATAAAGTTGAACATTTTATCTTAATTGGCCCATTTTCGTTGGCCCATTTCGGACCGTACAATCAGGACAATTGTAAACTCCGGGAAAAATACTTTTTACTTTTTTCACGGGCGATTTTCCATTTTGTCTCTTTTCACTTTATAATTTTAGGTTAGTCGGAATTCCCAATAATAACGGTTTTCACACGTTGAATTTCTGGAATATGGTGAATATGCACACAATTTTTTTGGGGTCACGGGGAAATTATCACGGTCTATCACACTCGGCCATGGGAGCAAATATTGAGTCGGTTAACGGTAAAATCCCCATGGTAGCTATTCGTGTAATGTACACACGGTGTCATGTGGAGCTACCCTTGTTTTTTCCGTAGCCATATGGAAGAAGAAAAAGGAATGCAGTTAGTAGTTCTTATTATACACCATAAGCTTTAACCGCAATTTATCTTTAATTCGAATATTAAAATAAATGCTACTTGCTGCTACGGATACCTTCATGGGCAAGCCAAACTCGCACTAAGCTAATCACTAATACTAATTCTTTTCAAGTTACAAGCGAAGATATATTTTTAAATCTTTTCAGTGGAGCGTTCGTGATTTTCCTCAAAAACGTAGGTAATTAAAACTGACATCTATTTCTGTTCCAACGCTTTCTTCCGACCAACGTTACGAGCGTAATAAAAACAAAACGTGGAACATGACGCGCCGACTTGCGCTTGCGCCACCGCGCAGCACGCTGACAGCTGCGGGCAGCGGGTGTTGGTTCCTCCGCCACGAAAATAAGCAACAAAACAACGCGCGTGTAATACAATATTCGGCAAAAGTTAACACAAGAACTAGGTTTGTAAATGGTTTTTGCGTCGGTCCAGGCACAGATGGAAATAATCAACGGCTTCAATAAAAGACTGACACGGCACTGCGGTGCTCTCAGACCTTTATGAATACTGTTGTGACTTATTTCCTGGCACTTATGATTTAGAGCCGTTAAAATGACGAAGCGTACATCTTTCGAAAAGGCCGGCAACGCATCATTTAAAATTTATATCGGGTTTTCAGACATATCTATTTTAATCTTTCGCTACTTATATGGAATCAGTGTAAGTACCAAAATAACTCCACCTAATTCCGACCTCTGTTAATTAGTTTCAATTCTACTTGAATGAACACAGTAGCACAGTAATCAATGCCTATCGTTACTCATTTCTCTCGCAGCTTCAAACGTCACCGCAACAGAAAATAGGTTTACAGTAATCCCAGCCCCCGCAATACACGTAACATGCGTATCAATCACGTGGAACACGATATAATTAAGCTCCTTTATAGGGTTGTTACGTACGTATAACCCTAGAAAGAATATTAAAATAAATAAAAAAAGAAAACTTTATACGACCCGTTTAACGCAGTGGTTTGAGCGGCGTCGGATGAGACGTACCTAAGGGTTGCGGGTGCTATTCGTTAATAAAACAGATAATTTGGTTGGGTCTAGGTTTCGTGGCTTCTTCGTTCTTTTTGGTTTAGAAAGCCAGAATTTGGGACCAGGACAAAATATGTGATGTTGTCTACATTTAACTAATTATATAATTAATTTATCATTCTTAACACCATAATATTATAACAAAAGACATAAATAAGTTTTTACAAAAGGACTTGGACACAACTAAAAACGAACTGAAATGATGTATGAAGTTACAAAAATAGGAATGTACGTAGAACATGTAATAGAACAAAATAACAATAGGAATTAGACAGTAAACAAACACAAGAAAGTAAAAAAAATATTTAGGATCCTGGAGTAATTCTGTACACGAACTATGGAATAAATTATAGTATCGATTTCATCGTAACTAATCACGAATTTCAAATTGTCTCGATTTAAAAAACCTAAAAGAAGTCGATAATATGCAACAATGTAAAAGTTTATCTATCAATCTATATTCGATAGTTTCAATATCGGTTAACATCACTAATGGTTTGAATTTAATCTCGTGGAATTACCATTTACTAATTAATTCTGATTCCACATCTTCCAAAGACTCCTAATTTTATTTTTATGTGGATTACTATTCGGTTATTTTCTTTTTGTGTCTGTTGGATGCAACCAATATTGATCAAGAGATAAAGATATAAATCTCGTGATACACCTTTGTAATACGATAACGAGTCGCTGGAGACAAACACTACCCCCTCTCCCCCTGGTCTTAGCCCATATGACAAGCTATCGTTTCTGAGCTGACTGGCTGGATGTCTAACTTCACAGCGCGCGCGCGCGTCCACAATTTGACGTCACGTTACAACACGCAATAGTAATAGGTAGGTAGCGACATATTACTGGAACACGAGTGGATTGAGCAGTGTTCCGATGTACTGTGACGGCGATGAGGTCACAGTATAACGCATTTATTTTGAAATTAATTATCTTGGAAACTAGATGGGGCGTATTTTGTAATAAATATTTTAGTTACCTATAACTTTATTTTTAACGGAGATAAAAAATAAGTGAACATTCTATCACAGCCTCGTGATAAGGGCAGATTTTGAAATATTGAATTATGAAAAACTCCCTTTCGTTTGAGCTGATCCATCGCGGGATCTTGATTTCATTAGCAAATTTTATTTTATTCAGAAAGGATTTCGATAATAAATTTAAGGAAAAACTGATTTTCACATTTTTGTTACTAAGAGCAATTTATGTTACTGACTTAAAACCTTTATATGGACTTTTCACATAGATATTATAATCTAGATACACTAGGCAGAAGAAAAGTATGTATAGCGAGATAAAAAGGTACCTATAAAGCAGTGTAAGCCAGAATAAAGTGGCATTATATCAAGAAGGGCTATGCCAGTTTTGTGTGTTGATGACACCTCTTCGTTAGATCCGTGTCCTATATTCATCCGAGTGGGTAAGTGGTTATTACGTGTGTCTCCGCAACGCCTTGTTTGCGGCGGTTCGGCCCAAATCGGTGTTAATTTCGTCCCCTTATCAGATAGCTCGGACCACTCGACGCCGCTCCTAATTAAGCTGCTATCTTATCGCCGACTGTCCACACGTCACAGTGATTTTCACGAATCAGCCCTTATGAAGATCTGGTATTCAGTAAGAGAGAGAACTCTCGAAGAACGCAGGACCATTCAATGTTTTAGATGCAGTGTAACAGGAGTCAATAATTAGTTTTGAGTCCGTTTTCAAAAGTAAAATGACTTGTAAGGCCGCCTTGTTGAACATTAATCCTGTAATCTAGTTTAATACCTCTGTTTTGTGTGCAATAATAATTTATCAATTTAATATTAAAAATCGAGCTTCTGAAATTTTTAATACTATGTGAAAAGGAAACCTTGTAACCATGACTCAATTGGTCAGGTTCACCTGGGCTGCGAAGGTCAGGGTAGTCGCTTCATCGTGATTACCAGACTCAAAATCATAAATTATAATTTAAGAGTAAATGAAATTTGTCACATAAAGCGTCATTTGTAAGACCAAATACTTACTACTAAGATACATTATTATAAGTTATGGTAAAACATGACTCACAAACATGACCATTAGGCGTAGCTTCAGGGTCAGACCGAGATTCCACTCGATTACTTATTCGCGGTCAGTCAGCCCAACTCGCCAAACAATGTAGACAATGATATGCGTAAAGCTGAATGACAAACCGGCATAGCTTGATAAACTTGTGGGACGTATGTCGCCATCAACATTTACGACGGTCCGGTATTAAAGTGGATGGGGAATGCTTATGCGCAGATTAAACCGCATAACTGTTTTAATTCAAGGCGCATTATGAGCTTGACTTATATGACTGAGTTATGTCTGGAGTATTGCTTTAAGTGTGTCGTATTTGCATGAATGGCTTTGAAGATTTGTCAAAGAATGGCGATCCATTCTTTGACAAATCTTCAAAGACAATCGATATTGTAGCGAGTGGATAAGTAAACGCATTCCATACGGAAGATCGTATGTTCGAATCTGAGCATGCATGACTGCGTTGGTCTGGTTCCACTGTCAAAGGTTGCGGATATCAGATAGCAGTCATTGTCATCACTAGATTCCCTAAATCATAAATCATGGCGTAGTCGTACTCTGGGCTCTGAAGCGACAGCTTGGATGCAGCCGGGATTACGCTAATATGAGATTAAGGGTATTGAAGGTTTGCCATTTTGCGAGTCAATGATAGATTCTATATGTTTAGGGTACTGACTTTAGAAGCTAAATATGGCAGACTAGTGCGTCACAATCGGGCAACGAGTAATGTAGGGCTATTTATGGATCACAACTTTCATGTTGTACTCATTTTGACATGTCATCGAAAAGGTTGAAGTTAAGAGCAATATTAAAGCTAAGCTTTGGCCGGTACCTTCTAGTGTGTTATTAGTTCGTACACCGCCGCTCATAATCTAACACCACAGTTTGAAAATAGTTATTAATTTATTATGCTTGGAAAATATACACATTTGGTCGCGGGCGAACGCTATTAATAGTTGAGGAGCTGGCGAACAAAAGCGGACTTGTCCGATTAATGCTTTTTTACTGGAGGGGTGATTTTTTAAGCCGCAGTAGTTATAATAAAGTGTTTATCTTGTTAATGTAATATAGTACAGAACCATTAGTGAGCAAATCCGATTCACACTTGACCAGTTTTAATATTCTAAACAATCTTTCCTTGTAGCTTCTGCATGTAAGTATGTAGGGGATGCTTCAAATATCCTGTTGGATATCATACTACACGGCTGCACGGTAATAAAGAAAAAGGTAAATAAAAATCCGTCCTCCGAACGATACAAGCATAGCAAAATGAATAACAGTGTTGTAACTCTGTTCTGCTAATTTGAGTTACACATTAACAAGCATTACAAGAATTCAGAAGAGCCAGTCATGACATATTTATGTGATGATGACATATGCAACCGAAACGTGGCCGCTTGAGAAGGGTCAAAGTCATTGTGTCAGAAAGGAGGAAATCCGTAGATTTAAGGTCGTAGACATAGCCTAAAAAAATGTGTGGCTAAAGTGGCAATGGGCAGGACATATTGCGAGGGGATCAGGCGGCGTCAAAGTTACAGCCATGGCAGGCCCCTACAAAGTGGACAGATGGATCTAATGCTAATGAGAGTCGCGGGAATTCCTTGGGTGCGGGTGGCACAGTGGCCTCAGGCCAGATAGAGTGACGATCTACGCAAGTGGACGGGCTGGAGCTGGATGCGAGTAGCCCAAGATTGATCAAAGTGGCGAGCGTTTAGCGCTTATGTCCAGCAGTGAAGGCTGAGGCTGATGATGATAATGATGGGTGGCACAGGACCGATCTGTGTGGAGAACATTGGGGGAGGCTTACATCCAGCAGTGGACGTCTATGCGGTTAGTCTAAGCAGATATTAGCTTGATCGTTTCCCTGCCTATCTCAAAAAACGAAATGCCGTGCTTAGTAGCATTTAACTGTGGCACTAAAAATCACCGCGCAGCTCGCTCGCGTCACGCGCCATAAATCCGCGCGATCGCCGACTCAGCGATGCACCGGCGATATTTTAAATGCGATATCCGATATTTGCAAAAAAAGCACCGGGATAGCGAAATTGATTTCGACGTGAAGGTTGCGGAAAGTTCGGAAGGAAATGTCGACGATATTGCGGGAAATAATTAAGTTAAATACAGCTGGGACGAATTTTGAACGTTTTTCCGTGTACAACATGTGATGACATAATCTCCAACGTAGATGGTAACTGATGGTGATGGTACTTACCATGATCGATCAGTAGATCAATTGCGGAAAATGGAACAAGATAATACAGGATGTAGGTACCTTAAAAACTGGCTTAAATATAATACGATGGTTTCAAGTCAATGTTTCATTAACCTCAATGTTTTGATACTTTGTGATGTTTAAACCTGCGGCGTCTTACCGCAAGGAGTCTGTTGTTTGACGCCGGCGCGCGCGCACCTGTTGCCGCAATGTGCAGGAAAGTTACATTATTTCTCCGTATTAACAAACAATGAACTCGTAAAGTTATTTTAGGTGGTATAAGATAATGATGATCGACGGACATCTGAAATACTTATATTTTATGGGTTTTGTGTTTCCTCTGTTGTCTGATGTCTATAACACAAGTGCTTAAGCTACTTAGTACGGAGTCAGGTCAATGTATGAGGTTATTAAATAACAACACCGTACTAAACCATACCGTAATAAATAAATTTTATTTATTCTGTCTACTCACATAAATATCAAAAAGGTAAGGATCTACTAGGCAGAGAGCGAGGTAGCTCAGTGGAGTAATAATTATAATCTCATAAGAACGCGCCTTTCATACGGGAGGTCAAAAGTTCGAATCCGAGCATCGCAAAATATTTGCAGTGATGGAAAATATTGAGAGGAAACTTGCACGTTTCAGACAAATTCAAAAACGAGCTATGGCATCCTTGCATTAAAATTCTTTATCTGCTTCCGTTCATATTGCGCCGTTTACAATAATATGTGAAGCACCGTCTTTGAGTTGCTTAGCGACTTTGATCTTCTTTTACTTGCTCTTTCATATTTGAGACGTCCTCACAAGTGATCATTGTGAGTCAGGAAAACAATTCAACACAGAGCTTTACAAGTCTTTACTTTTTCGCTAGAACCGTAAAAAAGATACCTACCAAATTTATTTATGCAAATAAAGATTATATTTTGTATCATATTTTCGACACGTATCACGCGATATTCTCGCAAATTATGTGTTTTTATCAATTTGTTGCTGGAATCGGATATACTCGTACCTACAAACATAATTACAGATATTTGATTTCACGTCAACGCTGAAAAACATATGAGTAAACGCAGAAACCGATACTCAGCGATAAAAATATCTTCTTTCTTTTCTGGTTTTTTATTACGTAATCTAAATTATGTATATTGAGAACATCATTCGAATAAATTCACCGAGTGCTTAATGATTTCACCGAGTCTCGTGAAAATATTCATGTGGTATCTCACTGCTGCGCTCAGGAGTCGTTCATTAACTTTAATTGTCACTTAGGTAAAATTCTTGACACTTATTTTATACGTATAAAGATTATTCATATCTATAACTTAGATAATGAGTAGTCAGTGACATTTTTTTTCTCCCGGGGGAAATGCGTTACGCATACCCATCCGCCGGGAAACGGACGGGTTATGTCTGACTCCCCCCGATCGACGGCTGGGGTTTACCGACTAAAACCCCTGGGCACCACTCTAATCATCCTTGAGTAAGTGGGGAGTGACCGCGATGACGGGTACGAAACCTGGTTCGCGATAGTCAGTGTAATTTGCTTTAAGGCCGCTTGAGTAGTCCGGTGGGCTCCTATCGCTACTGGTGGAATTAGGCTTAATCTTCCACGCTTGCCTTAAAATCACAAATCCGAGGTAATGTTTGAAAAAGACAAAACAAACTTTTGCTCCAACCTAGATATAACGGCCCGGTACTTAAACCACCAGCTAGGGTGGAGGAATTAGCATATAATTTTAATACCAATATTGGTTTACGTAACTTTATTTCTGAGCACACGTTAAAAAGTAATTATTTTATTAGTGAATACAATAGAATTTGATCTCAAACAGATCTCTATCGTACACAAAGGAGAAGGGATTCAATTTGGTCCTCGGTCATCCAACCCGTCAGATTTTCCTAGCATTGTTATAATTTAGATGGAATCCGAAGAACCCCCGGATTCCGGGTGTATCCCGGCTAATACCTTACAAAGGTGCAAGGGACAGCAAAATCAATGGACAACCCGCATTGTTCTCTCCCCAAAGTGTTGTGACTGAAAACGACTAGTCAGGAAATCAATCATACATCAGTAAAAAGAACCAAAGTAATCGTTATTTATATTTACTGCTAAAATATCAGATCAGCATGCGACCTATCTGATGTTGAATGATAACCCCCACTCATCTCACACAGAGATATTGTGAGAATGCAACTCTTCTCAAACCTCCTTCAAAAACGGACAAACCGTAGCAATCAGGAAACATGACACTTTGCCGTAAATACTGTTGCATGTCAAACCGTTCCAAGAGGGGTACCTACCTGTATATCTACATTGAGAAGTGAGGTAGGAAGTTCAAAAAGAAACACACAAAGCGCCCGCCATCCATCTAGATGATGTAGATGGACTGACAATCGCTTCGTGCGACAATGTTCCTTCATCGATATCCGACAACTCTAGTGATAGTGTGAATCGAGTGGCAAAATATCTACCGAGTCCCGTAACTACTCCCGAGATCCCTAAATTCCTCGGACAATAATATCAGTTAGTCATCAGCTTGGGAGAATAAACTGGATTTATGGTGTTCTTAGCGTCGAGAGCGGCGTTTGTTTTTCATAACAATATTTACTACCTATTAACGATTTTATAGGCCATACTCGCCTACAGTCCACGCCAATACGGAAATATCAACTTGGAACTTTATGGCTATGAGTTTAAGGTCATATTTCCCAGCGCTAGTTTGTTTGATGTGTGTTTTTATTACGGTTTGGTTCGACCTGCTATCATCATTTTGCTTCAAAATTATCAAATTTTGTGCGTCGTAGCACCTGGAATAGGTTTTTACTCCCATGTTGATTAAATTAGGTACTGGGTCATCTTCAAGAGAAAGGCATACTTCATTCTCAACGTCGAAGGGCCCACACAGCAGACACATGCCTTTTAAAAGGCTTTTGGGTCTTACGACACTTCAAAAGTCGGCAACGCATCTGTTACATCTTTGATATCGCATATGTTTATGTGTAGCAGTGATTACTTACCTTAACGTATTCGTTGCTCGTTTGTCGCCTTCTCGAAATGTTTCTGCCAAAACGATGGCATGCTTATTCATGTTTTTCAAGCTAGTTCTTCCATGTAAATAATACTAAACAATAAAACAGCCGTGTATTATGCCTATTTCTCGCAAAGATACAAGCCGCCATCTTGTGCTGTCACCGCTAGTGACAGCTCGCGCCATCTTGCCGGCGAGTGACAGCGTCTGCGGCTGACGTCTCGGTGACAGCTGACACACGCCTCGCGCGCGGCGGGCTTGCGTAATGTTAGACGATTTTCTAGTACTAGTAATAGAAGTAGATTGCATTGTAAGGGACTATTCATTGTTACATCAATAGGGATCAAACAAACATTTCATAGGAGTTAAAAGTAAATTCTACACGGTATTTAGTTTAAAAGAACTACGTGAAACTAAAGTCACATCTAATCTCAGCGTGTTTATATCCAGCTGCATCCAAAGCCGTTACGTTAGTATCACAGAGAAGTGCCTGCTTTTCTTTCGAAACGCTACAAGGGAAACCAAACAGATTGTATCATGATTACAATCATAATGATCATATTAACAATTCTTGTGGGCATCTTCCAATTTGGGAAACCATTGTTGTCTTTGCATAGGTTTTTTGTGATCTAGGTATCGCTGGAAAGACGTCGTGGAAAATGATCTGCGAGAACTTTAGGCCGCTGATTGGCGACAAGTAGTGCAGGATCGACCAAAGTGGCGTCCTCTTGTTTCGAAGGCCTATACTCGTTTCGTTAAGAGGTGTATGCTCAGATTCGAACCTGCGACTCGTTCAAACGGCGTACTTCTTATCCACTGACCTACCATTGTTACATAAGCGTGATATTTATGTAATTGCTTCAAAAGAAACGATCTACGTGACCGCAATACAGGAACAAATGGAAAGAATTGTGGGATACAAGACTAAACGCAATTAAAAGGGGTTAAATGAAACGCAATTAATGTTCCTGAAAATATGCTGCTGAAAGCGTAACAATTGGGTTCGGGAAAAGTATTTAAAAGCACTTACAGTATTTGCTTCTTTATCAATCTAAAGCCATCTACTTAATTTTTTTTTCGTAAAGTTGGTTGAAGATAAATGATGATGCTGTACCTGTAAAAAAAGAAAATTTGCATTACTTAGAAATCAAATATTAGACAACAGCAAACACAAGGGTTTTGTATTTCCAACTCTCAAAATAAACGTTGTTCAGAATGGTTGTTAGAAGAGATGGCTGAAGGGATTTACTTAACTACAAACGGGTGTTAACGATACATATAACCATTAGAAATATCAGCGGCACTACATGAAAATCTTTTATCACAGTAGTTCCAGGCCGGAAAATCCACGGTTTTGTTCCACTTTTTCCGATAAATTTCGTCCGAAAATTGTTCCGCCCGCTATAGATTCCGTATTAATCTGGGAAAACGCTTGATTTATTTCTTGTTAGGTAGTACTTAGCTAGGTTTGTGAGTGGTTATGTGCTAGCTATTTCGTAAACCTACATAAATCACAGACTGTTGTACTGGAATACTGCAATTTAACACAAAAATAGAATACTTCGTAAATTACAAGAATTTATGAAATAGACCAGATATTATATTAATTACTGAAAAGGGGGCTGATAATACGATAATGAATGACAGGGCGAATGGAAGCAGATAACATACTACGCCAACTCCAATTTTAACCTGGGAATAGGGCTGAAAGATGATGATGGTGACGATAAATGTAGCCTAGAGCCTTAAGATACTATTAATCTGAAATAGCATAGGTCAATTTATTTTGATAATTTACTCGCGCAACAAAGAATACACACTTTTTACAACCAACCGCTAAAGCAAAGGTAGATAAATTGAGTTGTTTTTACGATTTCAGAAGAAATTACAAAAGATTTCAGAAAAAAACCCGTTGTAATGGTCGAAATCTACCAAACGAATGGTTCCCACGTCATATAGTCGGTTCATATGGCCTAAAATACCAGGCTGCTTTACGCCGACCTTCTGTAATGATATTTTTTTTATGTGATAGGTAGCAGACGAGCAGGCGGATCACCTGATGGTAAGCAATTGCCGCCGCCCATGAATACATGCAACAAGTGCGCTGCTAACCTTTTACCCCTTTCCCCGATGGGCCTCCGGTACCCTCACTCACTCGGCGAAACACAGCACAGGAGCTGCTTCACGCCGGTTTTCTGTGAGGCAGTGGTATCACTCCGGTCGAGCCGGCCCATTCATGCCGAAGCATGGCTCTCCCACAATTGAAGTATTTACTATAGGTACTAAAGGTAGATAGTTACATAATTATTTGTGAAATTCCTCAACTATCGCGATTGTAACAATAGCGAAGTTTATTAGGTTTTTTTACCCTTCGGGTTCGGAACCCTGAAAAGAGAGAAAAGGAAAGAAAATACTTTTGTAATCCATCGCAATAGATGAAGAGCACACAAGTGGGCTCCGGGCCTCATCAGAGCGCGAAGCCCTCCATCAGTAGGAATAACATCGGCTGATTATTACATTAAGCACCACCTCTTCAGGAGATAATCAGGTCAAGTAGGAATGGGATCAAGCCTATTTATTTTGAGGTTTCTTTCTTTTGAGGAAAGGGCAAATGACTTACCCTTTGAGAATCTAATGAGATTACAGTACACGAGATGTATCTTAGTTTTAAATAATATGATCATGATAATTATCCATATTAATTATTATTTTTTATTATCAATAATATTAATAAATGGGAAAGTGTGTCTGTTGTCTGTATTTTTGTCTTTCTTTTACGGCAAAACGGAGCGATGAATTGACGTGATTTATAAATTGGAGATAGTTGAAGGGATGGGAAAGGCTACTTTGTGCTCCATTCTAACCCCACGGGCACGAGTAAACCCGTGGGCAAAAGCTTACTTTAGCTGCAGCAGTATTTCCCGACGGTTACGACTTAAGAACGTACAAGACAAGAGCGTACTCATTTCTAAAAGGCTAGCAAAGCAGCGTCTTCTCCGATCTCACTGATATTCATGACGGTGATTACTTAAACCATCAGGTGACCCGTTTGTTTGTTTGCGCCTCCAGCATAAAAAAACAGTACTGGGAAATATACATGGTCTACATTTTTGTAAGAAACGCTTTGTTGGTACCTATCTCAAATGTGTCTTAAATAAAATATTCCTTTTCTTTTGTTCGGTTCCATTCTTCGGCGACACTTTCCCTTCACAAAGGCGTTGGGTCCCCTCTTTTGAATATACATAGAACCTCCTATCCTTCGGCCACACGTTCAAATATAATAATGCAATTAATTATTCAATTGTCAACCGTTATGCCAAGGGTGTTCCCGAAGACCCGGGCTTTCCCATTCATAACACAGACACGCTCATAATTCCTCGCCCATATAAACAGGCGCACCAAATTCAGGAGCATATTCAAATTGAATACGAACGAGAGAGATGGCGAGAGGGCAGTAAATTTTTACGTCATCCTAATAGAGGTCCATTCACGCAGGTCAGAGGGCTTACATGAGGGACGTAGTATACTTGAAAAGTAAGATTTTTTGCCTTCATTTAGGATGCGCGATGCAATGGATAAGACTTAGACGCACCCACAATACTTAATGTCGCATGTTTTTTTTTATATTATAGGAATGCAAACAAGTAAGCGGGCCACCTAATGGTAAGTGAACTCCGCCGCCCATGGACATCAGCTGCACCAGAAGGAGTATGTGTTTTTTTGTTGTGTTTTTTTCAAATCTACTCGTATGTGCATATTATTACTATTAGTCGACGGCTATTCTAATTCTTCTGAGGTCGACGGGGAGAGAAAATATCTGAAGCGTAAAACGTGATTAAGTTGGTGTTCCCATGTTTAGCGTTTCGAAGGTTAGTCGGTAATCGTGTTTTAAGCGTACTCTAAGCTACGCAGCGACAGTTTTGGACGCAACCGGGAATTACACGCTGAGATGACATGAGAACACAAGGTTTTTTTGATAATGGGCGACGAAAGATTGTCTACCGGACCCCAGCATACACCGTGCTCTGCCAGTGCCTTTGTGATCATCACGGTTGCTTTAACGTAGCCTTTTTCTATCGTGACATACTTAATGCATAATGGGTCTAGTATATTTTTTTTTAGTATTTAATAAAATATGTGGCATTGATGACCTGCCGCCCAGTTTTTGGCAACAAATTTGATTTGCTACATACACGTTTGTGAGCTATAAACGCCTCTTGCTTTGATGGCAGATCATTGATAAGCTGCTATATCTGAATATCGACAAGGAGGACATTATTATTATTCTAATACTAACTTTTCCATGAACCTTACAATCGAGACATTTTAATTGTCCAAATAAATTACTTCCAAACATTGGACAATGTAAGCCTTTGATATGGAATTCTAGGAACAAGACAATATAAGTTAACAAACACGTTTGCTTCAAGTTGTGTTTAAGTTATTTGAAGCCTCGTATATAGTTGACATTCTCATCTTTATTTATTTACTAGGTCTACTCTTGGCGAGTTTATAGGCAGACCTCGTGATCAGTCGCGGGCGGACCGTATTCCCCGCTGATTGAGTGTTTGCGGACCTCTATCAATACTATTATTGAGATAAAGAGGAAAACTTTCCATGTCTATTTGATATTAGACCCCGAGACTGTAGTTACACTCATGGCTTTGGCCACCATTTATGGTGCGTTTCTTATCTTAGGGGTATTTTCATTAAGCACGTCAGGGTCTCTCGTATCTCCCCAATTCTCTGCCCAATCACGAACTATTATTGTCATCAGCGTCACTACTTTATAGGCTTTTCCAAGTGGAGTTCTCTGTGGTCCTGTTTTCAATATTGATGCGTAGCCTTGCATGCGAAAATAGAGCTTATATTGCACTGAATTAGTAATCGCTTATTTATCAGCCCTGTATTAAAGCGTTGTAGCCCAATTTGTAGCCCGCAGGGCTGGCTACTCGCGGCCGTATTTTCCAGGGGTGTGCCCGACCCTTACCAAGGGTCGCTCATAATTTAGCTCTATAATATAAATAGGCCATCGTCGGCATATTTTTGTAAAAAGCTGAATTTTATTATGCCTGTACTGAAATGCGGAAAATATTTTTCGCGCTTCAAAATTGTCAAAGCTTGTGTTATACCGACCTGAGTTTTATGATAAGAGCTATAGGGTTAATTCACTCACTTTGTACTATATTTTTCATAAAGATAAACCAAAAAAGTATCAACAAAATTAATCAAAGCTTATTTATGTAGGCTACGTTAGCAATTTTCTGTTTCTGACTTAGTTTTTTAAATTTTGTGAGCAAAATAATGAATTATTTGCATATCTGGTTTATGATATCGGGACAGCGGGAACACGGGACAGTGAGATAGTCCCGCTCAAAAGGGGACGTATGTTCAGTTTAGAAATCATCGAAGCTTTCCATCAGGTGCGATTGTGATCAGCAATTACACTGCTTTTAATTCCCAATTCACTCTAGGTACCTACCTAACTTCATAAAAAAAAACATAACCCTAACCTAACCAAATCAAAGGTTCAAACATTGATTATATTATTGATATTTTATTCTTTTGATTTGCTTATTACTTAGATACATGTATGCGCCGAACAACCAACAGGTCGAAATGGCGAGAGAACAAGAAGAATAACTGCACGTTTGACAACATGACGACTACGATCTAATAAGAGCGCAATTTTTCAGAAGAAGAAGATTAATTCTCTAAAATCTGTTAACTTATCTTTTAAGATAAAACAAAAAGGCAATTAGTGATAAAATTGCTCAAAAAAGTGAACACAAACTACGACACAACAGTTTGAGCATGAAGAAATTACGAAATCCATTTAAAATTTAGATGAGCTAGTTGTTAACTTTGTGTGCCCGGGGAATGATAAAACCTTTTTTATTAATGGTGTAGTTTCTAAACTTTTTAATAGACTTGTGTAGTGAGTTGTCCAATTGAACCAGTTCACTTAAAAAGATAATTTTTGTCACTCTCTTTTTCTAGTACAATTTACTCTACATAGTGTGAGGCCACATACTCGTAGTCAAAGATTTACTCGTAGTACGTTGCGCTGCATTGCGTCGCGTCATGCTACTTGAAAAGTGAAAACATCATCAACGCAACTCACAAAACGCACTAATGGGGCCTAACTGATAGTTACAATCTGCATTGTAACTATCAGTTAGGCCCATATAATTTAATCTCCTTTTTGGTGCGCAATGCCAAAATTGGAAAACCCTTCCTGTGTCTGCTTTTACCAAAGACTACAATCCTTTTATTTAACTACTAGTGGCCCGCTCTCACTTCGCTTCGGGACTGTAATTCAAAAATGAACCAAAAGATTTTTTGGTTTACCTATAAGCCTTGTCGTTGTGTGTAGAAATTATCTCTTTATAAATAGTATAGAAGATTACCGAAACCGAACCGATCTGTAGCAAACGAGAATAATAATATACCTGTTGCATCAAACAAAACCGGCCAAGTGCGAGTCGGGCTCGCGCACAAAGGGTTCCGTAGCAGCAAATATAATAAACTTAACCAAAATTACAGTTAAATCAACCTATCTCAAAACTATAAGAGATACTTTGATCAAACCAAAATCGTTGAAAGAGTTAATTAGCATGCATCACCTCTATTTTTTTAGAATTTTATACCCCGTAGTTATAAAAATAGAGGGGGGGGGGACATACTTTTTACGACTTTGAGAGCTGATATCTCAAAAACCGTTCACTTTAAGAAAAATGTTTTTTAGAAAACTTTATATCATTTTAAAAGACCTTTCCATTGATACCCCACACGGGTATGTACATCGAAAAAAAAAATTTCATCCCTCAGTTACATGTATGGGGGGCCCCACCCCCAATTCTTTTTTTTTACTATTTAGTGTCATATTTTTGTAGCGGTTCATACAACACATATTCCCATCAAATTTCATCACTGTAGTACTTATAGTTTCCGAGTAAATCGGCTGTGACAGACGGACAGACGGACAGACGGACAGACGGACATGACGAAACTATAAGGGTTCCGTTTTTGCCATTTTGGCTACGGAACCCTAAAAAGTGACAAACAGCATGTATAGAAGTGACGGAGATAAAAATCCGGTCTTCAATGCTGTTTTGTGGTAGATCTTGTACCCCACTTCTATTTTAATGTTGAATCGGTTCAATTTAATAAATAAGTCACTGTCACACTTCATTCGGTACTTCTGAACTACTTAGATGATTGATAAAATCATAATTGTTGACAAATTCAAGTCTTTTCATTTACTATTCCTCACAGGACAGGCTTAGCTTAATGTGAGGACCAGCAAAAATTTTAACAACTGTACTGTTGTTTTTATAAATAAATAATTTTCTATTTATACCAATTTGGACGGCTTAGAACTGTAGTAGGTAAAATTTGAAAAAATAAAAGCACTTGAAATACATTGACATCTCGACAGCAGCGAAACTACTTAGTCGTTGAAAACTTTTTACAAGCACCTTTCGACCCGCAACTTCGTCTCTGCACAACTTTAATTGACAATAATGGCAACAAACGCTCTTGTCATGCACTAGACTTCGTAAAACTTTAATTGGTAATAACGATTATTCAAGTTTGACTTCGACTTTGGAGTCTCTTTGCGTCATGTTGATTGAAATCTTTTATTCCAAAGGCTTTATAAATCTATACAAAAGCCATACATTAACCTTATATTATTTTTTAGATATAAACGATCCTCTCGCCCCTTGTTGTAACTATTACTCGTAAGTTTTGTACATCTCGTTTATGGCTTAACTACTTACGTAGTTTAGAGCAAGTTTAGAGAACTAAGTTTAATCGTACTCTATGATATAAGTGACAGTGGCACCGTCTTACACGACTTATTTATTCAATATCTTCTATATCTATATCTTCTATAGTATACTTTTTATAAAGATATAACTTCTATAGAAAACGACAAGGCTTATAGCTAAACCGAAAACACAAAACGCTTGCACGATGTAATTGGACACAGCGCCATCTATTGGTTAATTTCGAAGTACGGTCCCGAAGCGCAGTGAGGGCGGGCCACTAGTTTATTATAAATAACGTCCGCCACGAGTATTTATGTTAAATATAATTACATATGTTACACCGAAACATTGAACAATATTGGGTCGAACGCTGTAAAGGCTCTAACTTCTTAACTTTTGTCGCTATTTAATGTCACGCGCCAATATTCAAGATGCGTTCGACAACAATCTTTCCTGATTAATTTGCAAGTTTGTTTTGAATAAATTAACAGAACTTGAGACGAGCTCCGCGGGCGGTTTCAGCAACTTTGCGACAAATTGTACCTATACATCTCTTAGTAAATGAGAAGTTATTAATATTATAATATCAGACAACATCACAAATTGGTTGCTCAATTAATTATAATTATTGCTAAACAACCAAAGATATTTAATCTCTAACTATTTATGCAAAATGTGCAATGGTTGTGTAAGTAGATCAGCTGCGCGGATCGAGCGAAATTTTGCGTACTTACAACCACACATCAAAATATACAAAACTGTCAAATATCTTTAATCGACTCTTGTACTACTAAGTAGGTATTCTGTGGTCATTCACATTTGGTTGAATACCTATTGAGGAAATTTGATAGGTTGTGGTAACCTGATGTGTGGTTTTACTGTATCTGATAGTGGGCAGCTTGTTCCCCCTTGCCTCGGTAAGCACTTTTAGCCGTTGGTCATGCGCCTGAACCCTCCTGGTCATGTCACCCTAGTGTCCCTACGAAATGAGGGTAAGGATATAAAGTGTGTATTTATGTGCACACACTTGTGCATTTTATATATTACTAGTGGCCCGCCCTCACTTCGCTTCGGGACCGAAATTCAAAAATGAACCAATAGATGGCGCTGTGTCCAATTACATTGCGAAAGCGTTTTGTGTTTTCGGTTTACCTATAAGCCTTGTCGTTGTCTATAGAAGTTATCTCTTTATAAATACTATAGAAGATTATAGAAGATGTTTTGCGTATGTGGCTGGTCGCTGTGTTCGGCTGCCGTAGCCGAATTAGTAGGAAAATATTCTCAACAAAAATAAATCTGATGTTAGATACACTCATTAACATTTCCCTTATTGCATAAGCTAAACATTTTATCCCGTCGGTAGCCGTAATGAAAAATTTCTCGTCGTCATTAGAAAGAATTTTTAATTAAAACATGAATAAAGCCGCGAATGGTTTAATCTTGAGATTTGGCCTTAATAAGCATTAGGTTTGTGGAACTATGGTCTTTTCCTTAATAAAATAAGGAAATGGAGAACAGAAAGACCAAAAATATACTTATCTACCTTCTACAAATGTTTCATCATGCAGACATTTTTAATATCAATCCAATCCTCCGTAAAAAAGAAATGTCCTATTACTATTTCAACCCAACTCACTTGTGGTAAATCAGCAACTAAAACCTGGCAGAGTATTTAACTCGACTCTTTATTGAGAGGTAAATTTTATAGACAGTGATAAGACTTATGGTAGGTAAACCAAAAAACCAAAACACTTGCGCGAAGTAATCGACACCGCACCATCTGTTGGTCATAAAACTAAGTGGTGGGCGAGGCACTAGATTCAATATAAAAATCATTACGTATCCCTTTCGAGCAATCACATAAAATTGATTATATTTGAATGAATTTCCGTCGTAACACATGAAAGTTTACAATAACGACAAAATCTTTTGTCTCACTCTTATCTTAGCTTGTAATTTCCTGTTGCGTCTGAACCTGACGCTTTTGAGCCCGGAGTAAGATTAGATCATGATTCAGGATTTGGAAAGCCAGGCAATTACAATGAAGCCACTGTCGTCTGTTCACAACCCTACAGCAGAGGGACCAGACCATCTGAATCATGGTTACATGTTTCAGAAACTATTTGTAAAGAACAGATTTCCTTCAAATTTTCCTTCACTGCCGAGCTAAAAGTAGAAATAAGCACGTATTTTGCTGATAATCCACAGATGTAAACTTTGATTCGAACCAAGGTCCACCATATAGAAGACGCGTTCTTATCCACTCAGCTACTCATTGACTATACCTACATGACATATTTTTTTACACATGACATATCTTTTTGCATTACTAAGATTGTTAGCAATATAACACAAAAATACCTATAATGCGCAAACCTTCATAAGAATGGGATTCATCCAATAGTCAAATACTCCAACTTCGATACTAGTAAGTATGAAAGGGCAGTTTGTAAGTAAACACTTAGAAAAGAAAGGCGTCTTTTTGTTCAAAGGTCTTTAAAACCGCAAAATGGCCGAAAGTCTAGACTTCTAGCTAACACAATGAGGCAGGACACTAAACATACAATCGACTAATGGACAAACGACTCTGTATTTCTTTACACATGTTTTCTATCCGGTCGGCAAATAGATTTTCTTACAAAAATATTTTTATAGGAATCGTCGTTTATTTTTTTTTCATGTTCATTGTTTTAGTGGACCCTAAAATAACAGTATTTATTCGTGGAAAGGAAACCAAAAACAATAAGATACAACGTACATATAAATATGTAAGAAACGATCACAGATAATATTCCACGATAGTCTACTATTCAGACTTAAACTATACAGATTACACGGTGAGAAGCTGTGGGCAGCCTGCCACTGCTGCGACTTTCTGTACGCGGCCTCCACGGCCGTCTGTTCTCCTCGCATTTTTTCACCTCAGCACAAATGATGGGCCATCCATCAGCTCGTGAATTAGCCATAATGCCCTCGTGTCACGTGCCTGCCATCACTCCACGTGACACGTAACGAGGCAGCCCCAATTAAAAGTTCGTCTCAGCCACAGACACCCGTGAGCCCATTGTTAGGGTTCCATAACTTCGACAAAAAGCAGAACCCCTATAAGATCACTTTTTTGTCCGTCTGCCTAGTCAAAAATCGTGCGCAGTGGAGTGCAAGAACGCCCAGCACGCGCAATACGCGCGGCATGTCTTCTGCAATTCAGTCAGTATAACCTAGTATTTTGGTGTAGCCATGGGTGGGTCCACAGTCGGTCTATTTTTTAAGACACTTTATTTCGGGAAAACGTAAAGGTATCGAACTGATACTATTCACTCATTTAATTTAAATTATTACTGAAAAATCTAACCTCTTAGTTTATGTAGAAAAATAACAAGACATATTGATTTACATACCTTCTAAGGTCTCATCTAACTCTTTATTAAAATATATCTAATACATTTTATATACCTATTTTATAACCTGATACCTTACTGCAATAACTTTTATATTGTATCCATGACTCAGTGCAATATTTGATTTCTGAAAGAAATAAAAATTGTGGGGATTACTTGGTATTTTTTCTTATTGAAATAGTTAACTTTCGTAATAGACTTGTTCGTGATTCTGACGGGCTAATTAATCTTTCTGTAAATAATGATTTCTGTTGAACCTCGAAAAGATTACGCAGCACTAAAATAGAGAACTTTCTTTTAGATCATTATTTATTAATAAAAAAGGATTTACTTTGCATTGTAATATATTTATGGTGTGGCATATTTATACAATATTAAAGCTAGATTTTATCAGCAGCAAATTATTTTATCAGCATTGACAATACGTAGTTTTATTTAATAGAAAATAGAATGATCAACTAAATCAAAACAACAAGCTAAGAAATTTCTACAAAATAACAAATTAACGTTGAAATTTCGATAAAAGTTGTTCATACTAATTAATAATAATGTATTTATTACCTCTTTAAGCACTTGTTTTATATTTTAATTTCTAATAAGAGAAAATGTATTTTACACCTATTATATAGAATACTTCTAATATTTCAAAATCCCGCGCGCATGGATATCTGAGGTCATTTACCCTCAAATTGCACTACCCAATCCCATCAATGATTATAACTAACGCGTATTTTTTGAGAAAACAAATGAAGTAGGTACGCGAAGATTTTGCATCTTTATGTTTTCGTTCATCAGAGCAGTGATTGTTAACAGGTGCTATAAAAACAGTAATTTATCGTTCATTCTTACTTACTTCTCTTTTCTTCATTCATTTATTCTTCTTATCCCTGGCTATCTTTGTACTATAGTAAGCCTGAAGTACCAACTTAGACCTGTCGGGTTATATTTACGCTCAAAGAGACGGGAGATGAGTCTTCCCTCGCTGCGTTGCATTTCTGAATAGAGAAGCTGTTATTATGAAATTGAACATAAATTAGATTATATAGCGTAACATTATGTTACTCGTCTATTACTAAGAATTTATCTTACTAACGTTTCTAGAAGATTATTTTTCTACAATAATAGCGACTTATTACAATACCTAGTTATTTTATCTATTTACATACATTTCACAAATGAATTATTGAACATCTCTGAATTGGAAGTGTGATTTTCAATTTCTAAACAGTTTAACTTGAAAGCTCAAAGGTTTCATGTCAATAGTGTTATAAAATTAAAATGACGAAAACATTCTTTTTTATTTTACTCTTATTATGTAGCAGTCAAGTAATCAACTAGGTATTTATTGCATGACAAAAACGTGATTATAACGTTTATCAAATGCATTAAGTAAAAGTAAAACATTGTCTGAGTACCTAATTCCGAGACAGAAGATCAAGCAGTTTTAGGTCAATTAATGCAATTCAGTTAAGCGGATTCAATTGCATTAATTCGTGCATGCAATATCGGTGAAGGATGCCACAGTAAAACAAACAAAAGTACAACATCTTTGCAGAAAACACGAAAAGTTAGAGTAATTTTATTAAAAGCGTGTACGTTGTGATATTGTTAGTTTAAAATATTATCGAAAGAAATATGAAATTGTAAATTCATTTACTTTACAATTTACTAAAACGTGTTAGGTTAAAAAACAGATAATAACTACCAATCATCAATTACAAGAAAAAGAGATAAAACACTAAAAAGATGGCATTGCGCCGGGTGTCGGTTGTGTTTGGCTTTTAACATACATAAGCTCAGTCTATGAAAGTTACCTGTATAATAATAGGATAAGAATATTTACACTACCTACTTGAAACATACAAAAACATTTACACTGTGTCTTGGCAATTGCATAATAATTAAGGTGCAAGCAGTCTCACGAAGATAACTAATTAATTAATTAACAATTTAACGAACACAAAGCGCACCAGCATTATCTCTAGCCCGTGCATTCGTACATTTAATTAGTGGCACATGTTAATGCGTGCGATTGCGGCCCCTCGGTTAGATAACGCGCTCATTTTGCGGCGGCTTCACTCCACTAAAGTAAAGGACAACTTCCATGCTCTTACGTGGAAATATTTCGTTGGTTTTATACTATGGAAAGCCACAAAAAACGTAATAAACTTTTAGATATCAATAAATATGTAAGCTGTATCAGTTAACATTTACGTTCTACCAACCAATCAAAACCACTTTTTTTCCATGAAATTTGCAAAAACAAATTGCAACTTTTATAAAAAATGGGAAGTCGAAATTTCCAAAATTCATAGCATCAACGTTGTTCGAGTAGTTGGCGGAAGTGTTCGTTAAAGGAAGACGTTTCTATTATTATATTTCCTATTAAATTTTACTTCTCTGTTGATAAATTTAAAAATGTAAACAAGAATAATGGGAATTTGCACGTACATAAGTCTAAAGAAATCTAGACGTATATGATCGGCACACAGCGCTATCACTGTTTCAAGTAGTTAGTACATAATCTCGCTGCTTTATTCCATAAAACATTTCCATTGCGGTTTCACAAATTAATATGAAACGTTCATAGGGCCCAGCCGCTGCAATACTAAGCCTCATGAAATTCAAAGCCGATTCAACAAAAGTGCCGTGTCGTTCAAAATGGAAGCGTCGAATACTCCGCTACACATTTCATAATTCAATTTGAACGTATTAACGGCGCCCTCTACCGCAGCGCGGGCACAATGGCGGCGCGAGAGGAATCCGATGCAGTTCGATGCAGCTTTTAATTACGTTCTTAAGAGCGGTTGGATCTATACTTTATTAGAAAATAATTATATCCCAACCCCAAGGTTGTCTGGAAGAGATCGCTATTAGCGCTAAGGCCACCTGATATTGTACTCGTATTTGTACATTACCATTAGCATTAAGCTCTGTAATATGTTGTGCAATAAAGAGTATCTGTCTATCTATATATGGGTGTTATATTACACGTTGTTAAGTATTTCATTTGTGTTTCCTCAGTGGTCTGAGCTCTGTAATAGGTGCTCTAGCTGTTTAGTAAGAATTCAGGTCAATGTATGAGGTGTTGTGAGTGATTTAATAGTTACTCTAGAAACTTCTTCAAAATTACAGCTATATCTGATAAGATGTAAGAAATACGTGCACTAGTTGGGTACATACTCCAAGAGACAGACATAAGAAGAGAAGAATCGTATCAGAAGGTCTTATTATAATTATTAAGTCCTTATAGTAATTTTATGGGATTTTTTTTGTGCTAGATTTATGAATTGTAGCGTAATTCATTTTGTTTCACGGTAATTTTTTATTCCATTTTCCGTTGGTCCTACTGATATTGTAATGGTAGCGGGGAAACAAAGGACGGAAACATCCATCTTTTTTTTGCTCTAGAGAAACCAACTGACTTTATAAATCACAATACTCGATAGATATAATCTCGCGTGCTATGCTATTTCTTTTTATTACACGGTCACTCTACCAGCACTATCCTAGTACAGTTGATAATTAAATTAACAACCCATTATCTCGTTCTGCTGCTATTGAAGTGTAAAATACGTGGTGCATTTTTTAATTAGTCGGGCAAAACTGCGCCCGGTGGCCCGCGGTCCTACCGGCAGTAGGGCTGCACTCCGGCATAAGGTAACATTATTTCAATAGTCATGTTAGGTCTTTTATGAATGTATCTGGTATATGTGAACGAGTGAGTATCACTGTGGTCGGTGTTCGTTACACAAAATTGCCGGCGCAACCTTGCAATTTCGTGTGTAAGTTTGCATTGATAACGTGTAAATTTATCGTTGGACTTTAAAAAGTTTTGATTTGGTAATTAGGAAGTAATTAATAAATTGTTCCAGCAGCATCGCTATTATAACCTTTAGAAAATCCGTATACTCACACAAGTATGTTGGTACATACAAAAAAACCTTCCAACAGCTAAAGGTGTACCTACTCACACAACGGTCTACTTGTACAATCACGTGCACTAACCAATGGGGTTGTTTTGAGGAAATTATGAACCTTATAGTTCTGAGTCAGTTTCCTAATCAGTTTAGAGTTAAATGATCACTGCCGTTTGTAAACATGGGTGAAATTAAAGAAATCGCTGATTCTAGGCGGCAAAATTACGGCGATGCGAGGAACTGTTGTACTCCGTATTTGATGAGATGACAACCCTGGCCGCACTCAGTTTTTGCCGAGTGGGGTGAGTGGGGTATGTTATTGCGGCAGTATGAGGAATTTTGAAGAGAAGGTTTTTGTGTATTTCTTTGGCTTATTTTGTGGTTTTTACCTTTGCTATTTTTAATTTATTTTTTCAAATATAATCCCTACATTATATTGTCGAATAATATTTTTTTAAAGATATACTAGGTACTAGCAGCTTTTGGTTTGATATTTTTTAAATTAAAAAAAAAAATTTGTAGTCAGATAAATAAATACAGGAATATTTATGATTATTATTAGAAATCTAATAGAAAAGAAGCCAAAACGACTACTATGGATCTTCAAAATGCGAGCGAGTTCTTCATACGAGTAAAAGTCTGCTGGACTTTGCATTCATAATAATTTATGTTCATTGGTGGTTATCTTACCTTTAGGCGACACACAAACCCACTTGATCTTTAACCACCTCGACAACCATAAAAATATTATACCCATATTTGCACAGCAAACTTACTGTACGAGTAACACACAAAGTTACTCGTACAGTAAGCCGAACCAACTCGCATTACGAAACATTTGTGCCAGCACAAGTTACTGTGCATTTTCGCTGAAGTCAGGAACGGCTTGGCGGGGAATAAACCCACTGCCCCGCGTGTGAGCCGGGTTTATTACCTGCTCCGAGGCGAATTCGTAATTTTACGAGTGGAGGCGCTCGCTGCGAGCGGTCTCGTTGAGGAAAAGAAAAACCCGTACCGGGTGAAAAGCGGTGAAGAATTTTAGAGCACGCTTGGCAATTTGGAGCAAAACCAAAAAAATATATAGTGAATAAATTATTAATTCTATACAGATCCGGCGTTTCTAAATGTCAAATAATGCAGTCTAACCGCTGATTCGGAATATCGATTTCAACCGATATTAGCAAGAAACTCAGTAACTACTCTTTTTTGAGTTGTTGAACGGGGGAAAAGAAAAATAGCAATGGTAGCTCAGTGGATAATGCGTGCCTTTTCTTAAAGAGATTGCAGGTTCAAATTCGAGTACCTACTTAAGTACCTTTAGGTTTTTTTTATCTACCGTATCTTTAAAAATCCCGGTATTCCTAAGATAATGATTCTGAAAATCATTATCTCATCATCATATTTCCAGCTGAACTTAATTTAACTTCGGAGCCCGGGGCGACCGATGTTTGTTTGGAGAGTACAGTAATTACAATGACGTGAATGACCGAGCTATGTTCGAAAAATTCGAAACATATATTTTGCTCGACCCTGATCCCGATATCGAGGCCCGGCACTTAAGCCACACGACAGACGAGGCACTTAGTAAATAATTAATAAAATGTAATTAAGTAAAAAATGCATGATCTAGTGAAAGGCGTGTTACTTCACTCCCAGCTGCGTACACTGTGTCGCAAGCGCTTTGAAAGCCTCGCGACATTCGGCGCCATTATTTGTGTAATTGGGCCGATATTTTAAGGCAATCGAATTTCATTCATTTTGTCACGAGCCAATTTATTTTAGTAGCTGTAGGTCTGTAAACAAATACCGAGAGAGCACTTTTATTTCAATATTCTGCGTAGGTATTTGCTGGGTGTGTTTGTGTAATTGAAATTCCAACTAAAGTTTATCAACTTTTTTTCATGTGATTGCCGCCACCCACCAGTGGAGTCACAAGTTTGACGCCAAACTTCAAACTAAATAAAAGATGGGTGCTGGAGGCACAGGTTCAACCAGGAGATCGTAGACCTGATAGCCGAGCCGAACATAATGGGGGAGATTATCCCGACTATGGGCTTTACATCTTAGTTATCCGTAAATTAAAAACTTGGCTTGTACATCTCAATATTGTTGAAAATAACAAAAAACATACAATAGTTTTAAATCTACATACATTACGAAATCCTTCCAAGAATTTATTACAACGACCGAAACATAGATTTCAATTTGCCTATCAACAAAATTACTACACTATCTACTACGGAAGCCGAAAAGCTATCCATATTGCCGAAACGGACGTGCGTGCCGCCTCGCCTATCAACCTTACAGACGAGCGATGGAACAGCAGCCTTTAACCGATCGTCTTCTTCGTATAGAGTCGATGGCGATAAAGTTACTTACATACATTTTGTTAGCCCAATACTACGCCACGCGTACTGCGCTGTCTGTGGCCTGCAGGAGGTCATCATACGTGGCATACCAGAAGACGATCCGACCGATCGTAGGCGACAAACATTGTTTAGCATTGTTTAGAACACGTTGAATAGCATCACAATAACGTTTATTCAACAATGTTACGAGTACTCATTTTTGAAAATAAATGCAATTGTGATGTTATTCTACTGGATAAGCAAAATATTCAAATAGTTTTCGTCACCGACATTAATTATCGTCATCTGGTACTCATAGTACAGCGGTTGCCCTAGTTTAAGACCAGGTTGAAGGTGTGATTGTCTGGCGCATTTACTTATTTATTTTTATTACTTTACTGACATTAAACATTTGAGTCACTGTGCACAAACCCCGGGGGACAAAACGTGAACAAGTCCCTTTATCGCCGGCGGTTGCTTGCAAATGTCGCTCGTCTGTAGCTTCTCACCGTTGCATTCCTAATGCGGCTCATTAGAAATGCAACAGATAGCCACGGCACCGGCCACCGCTGTCGCCCGACCGGCGATGCCAGGCCCGCTTGATCGAGATAGCACGCCCGACTTAGAGCTCAGGAATTCTTGGTTGTATGAATAATAAACAGGGGTATAATAAGCCAAATGTACTGCTCATTGGGGCAGGCTACGGGGGCGATAGTCGAGCTGGTACCTACTAGATTCGATACTGCAATTGGAATCAAATTATACATACCTAGGTGAGTCTTTACATAAAAATCTTTATGTATCTGTAAATAACTGCTTGTATCCCTTTATTCTACCAACCATTCTGAACAACATTTGTTCAGATGGCCTTTGGGAATTCGCATAAAATGTTGAATTTTTCGTACAAACTCGGTCACGTGACTTGGTAATTATTATATACCTATGGGACGAATTTACAAAAGTCGTAAAACGACATTCTTTAGAATGGTTGATAGAAGACGTATCTATCTAGTTAAAGGGATGTAAACGTTTACAGATACATACTGTAAACATATAATGTGTTTAATAGTGTAGTTGCCCCTAAGCCTCATAAGCCCCCGGTCTAACCTAACACGAGCACAAAATAAAAAGACACAAAAGGTCGGATCTCACTGAAATTTATATCGAAGAGTTCGTTGACCTACATATTAGCAGTATCGTGTCCCTCCCAAATTTTATTTAGCCCCATTAATAGGCAGTAGGTATAAATGCAATTAATTGATTTTGGACGTTATCTCCAACACATCAGGTTCAAAATATGGTTTCTACTAACGTATCGAAAGAGCCCTAAGGGTTAAGGGTATTAGGTGCCAGACGAGCAGACGGATCGCCTGATGGTAAGCGACTGCCGCCAGCCATGGACACCAAGGGTTACAATACAAACAAACCTATGTTTAAACCCCACTTCCTCACATTGGACCAGGAAGACAACTTATTAGCCAAATATTCCAACCAAGTACCTAATCACGTATGAATGGATATTTATTTGGCACAAACGAGCATTTGGTCGCGCGGGGCTGTATTAATGTGCCAGTAGGTTTTATTTGGCAACATCACAGGAGGCTTTCAGTACTTGGAGTTTGGCCAATACTAACTCGTGCTTTAGAAAGTAGGTACAGTACAGTAAACGCATTGACTCTTATCGTACGACTATAAGGTCCATATTTGAATGAGGTTGTATACCTACTTATCAGTGCACGTGTGACTGTACTTAGGTATGCCTACTTTTTAATTTATTTATTTATATTATGCTTTTTAGTTTCCGTTGTCTCAATGCTGGGCAAAATTTTTTCTATTAAAGGAGCTTAATTCCTTTTTCTATGTGGTAAGTGGACCTTCCCATGGCCCTTCCCGCCTTCTTGGCGCACAATGACAGGCGAACAAAAGGGTCACCGCATTAGTGACATTTTGACATCTCACAAAAGTAACCAATCAGCTTGTAGATCGTAGCATACTGTAGGACGTCAGTTCTACAGTACGCCATCTAGTGGATTATTCACACGCCATAGCTCCTATTCTGCGACCTTCACCAAATCCACATCCTCTATGTCAACTCCTTTATGAATACTCTAGAGGGTAATTAGGCCTAGATATTAATTATCACACCCGCGCCATTACACTTCATCAGGGTTGATACAAACATTGCTTACTAACATACCTGCAGTCGCGTTGCGGATTGCGGGTTGCGCGTAGTTGCGGGTAGTTGCGTGTAGTTGCGCGAGTTTATTAGTTACAACTGTTGGGTAGTTTGTCATCCGGCGCGGAATTTAATTCTGTCGCGACGAGCGAGCGACTTAAACGGAGCGGTGGTGCAAGTTTAGAAATCTGGATCTCTACATTTTATTAAGAGAAGAGAAAAGATTTATAAATATCAAGGTTTTTATATTACCTTTAATGCTAAGCTTAATTACGTCACCCATGAATTGGTAACACACGTCGAGTCACGTGGGTATTGCATAAAACGACACGCTTAGCGCGCAATTACAGTCGTATACCCACCCTACCGCCAGCCTGCCTGGACCGTACCGCTAATCGCGCTCACCGCTTAATACCTATTAGGAGATTGAGAGACTTATTAGGATACGCTAGGCTAGGATAGGGAAAGTGACGCTTATGTACTCCAAAGGCCTGTTTAATCGTCAATACGACAGGCCGGCAATACCTTTTACCAGTGTTCTTAAAGCCACAAAACCTGTTCCCCTTCATGTAATCATCTGTTTCAATCTTATAAAACTACTCAAATAATACTTTAAGCTATCTAATATCCAACCGTTAATACAATAACAAGGGGATACAAAACAATGCCAATTTCCTTGATGTCGGTCACCTTACTCGCTTTCCGCTTATATCTTGAGCTGACAGCTGAGACTATACAAGTTAGCAAATTGCATACGCTGGGATCTCACCACTAGTTACCTGCGTCTAACACGATATTATCACCAGAGATTGGTCACTTGGCTCGCTACCGCTTATGTCTAGAGCTGTACAGCGCAGATTATAACAAGTGAGCATATCGCAAAGTCTCTGCATTTGCCGGGATAGGTCGCTATAGTCCGTAAAGCGATGTAACAGGGAATGTCTAATAAGTGTACTTTATGCCTCCAATACTGTGACAGACATTGCTGTTACAAGTGCTTATTTAACTTAAGTGTTACATGCCTTGTGTTTTTTATGACGTAGGCAATGGGAACAGATGGTAACCTGTTGATAAGTAATTACTGCCATCCAAAGATTTTGTGCTGACCGCCTTTAACCCTTTTGGGTTGAGCGTCCGGTAGCTTCATTCACTTCGCAAATCGCACCTCAGGGACTTTTTCACTCCGGTTTTCTGCAGTGCCGTACCACGCCGGACAAGCCGGCTTCATGACAAAACGTGATTATTTCACTCCCACTATCAAGTATGCTGGTGGTCCGCCGTCCGTCCGGTCACTTCGTTTTGAGACATTAAAGTAAGTAAGTAAACATTTATTGACCACAGAAAATAGATACAAAACAACAATTAGTTTAAAAAGGTCCAATAGATGGCATTGAGCGTCGATTAAATCCTCTAAGTTTAGTGTTTTACTTTTTCGGTTTACCCATACGCATCGTCGTTTGTCTATTTTATTTTTTAGAGTAACCTGTTAATAAATTGTATAGCCTAGAGGCCCACATTCACTTCGTTTTGGGACATTGCAATTTTTACCAATAGATATCGCTAAGACTCGATTACGTCGCGTAAGTGTTTTCTTCTCCATTTCCTTACCTTATCGTTGTCAATAGAATTTACCTCTTTAACTTTACCTGAGTTAAGATTTACCCCGATACCTTTTGCCTTGCCCTTTCAAATTATAATAACTACTCGTATAAACAAACGGAATGCCCTCTCTACTAGCATAACTGGCATTGAAAGTAAGTTCATAATCCTCAACTTGCACCCTCCCCCAGCCTAATGGCGTGGAGTCCTCAGATTAGGGGCGTCTGAAGTGGCAAACTTGAAAACAAACAAGCGATCGCGACTGTACACAATTACGGCCGGCGGTCGTCAAGCGCCGAGTGCCGACTACAATTACTTCACTTATCCTTTAGTGTTAAGGAAATGTTTTATGGAGTCACTACCAATTTTGCAAGACACAAACAACAGCATAATAATAACATGATAATTCAATAATTATAGTACTTTTATGATAATCTAGGACATGATGTAATATATATTTAGAATGTTCTACAAAATACTACTAATTCTTTAAGGCAAGAGTGAACAGGCATCTTCTAGGCAAACGCGTGTCATCCTAGACCTCATCGTCACTTTCCATCAGGTGCGATTGTGGTCAAGCGTTGGCCTATAGTCTAATAAAAAAAAACTCCCTAATTTCCTCAAACTCGAATCTCTCTTTGACAAATTGGTTCCTTAAACTTTTTTAATTAACAAAGCACCCTGCAATATTTTTACGGCTTACCTCGTAACCTGCCTTGATGCATTACACAATTAATATTACTTACATAAATCTGACCCTATTCAAAGGATCTCGTATAACAATAAACTGGTCCCTTTGAGAGTTGGAACACTTTTCAATGTCAGGATAATCCATTAACAGAATG
>CM026280.1:0-32299 GCA_014851415.1 Cnaphalocrocis medinalis
TTACATTCAGCACATCACTAGCTTTAAATGATTCCGTACTGAATTAACAAAGAGTTGCGACTATAGTGACGTCCCTTGGGTGCAACTTGCAAATGGACGCAAATAAGCAATACTGTGTTAACCCACAAAATTTCCGAAAATGAGTTAAGTATGCAGTTCTATTTAGAAAACTGGTCTAAGAACATTTTTCAAAACATTTTTCTAATATACACCTTAATTCATTAAAAAACAACCTTTTTTAACTTTGTGACCTGAAAGTAACCGTGAGGGGCTAAATAATGACCAAAAACTAACTTAACTGGCAACTCGGCCCATAACTCTTCGGACAATCTCTCCTCGAGACTTTTACGGCATCGTTACTCGTGGTTTTAAATATTTTAAGTAGATACTCCTGACTTTTACAGCTCACATTGGTTAGTTTGACAGGGTATAAAGCGTTTTCGAAAGTCTTCAGTGCCCTTGGAATATTTTTAAGTGTGGGTACTAAATGTCTAGTTAGTCAGTACATTTTACAAAGCTTCTAAATCTGTCTTATAGCTTTATAGCCTCTACAAATTACCGCCCAAAGGGAAGTAGTTAAAATATTTAGGTCACTGTTTTTGAATTGCGCTTAGGCTGCAGACGCGAATCCAGGCCTCAAAAAATGATTGTTTCTGTAAAATCGACTTCTGACTGAGGAATCCCCGGTGGCGGCTTGTCGTGTTTAGGGTATGTTTTTAAACTTTCGCGTTGCATTACGCAAGTAGGTACTTCATATAAACGGGACTAAACGCGACGAGATTAAATAAGTACATTCTAGCACTTACTGCTTGACGTTTCGACTGCGTTACAAGAACCGTGGCCGCTATGCTAAGCGGAGTCTGCTATGAAGTACATCTACGAAAGGGGTCGGAGATCCCAGCTCGTCCACCGATAGATACGGCCATGGTTGGGGGCACAGCCAACCAACCCCCTCTCAAGTCTATTTAAAGACTAGCTTTTGCCCGAGACTTCGTTCGCGTGGACTTTAGGTTTTACGACCTCACATTAGAAACCTCAAAAATTGTAGCCTATGTGTTATTTTGATGTATAAGCTATATTGTGGTAAAGTTTCATTCAAATCAATTCAGTAGTTTTTACGTGAAAGAGTAACAAACATCCATACATCCATACTTACAAACTTTCGCCTTTATAATAGTAGTAGGATGTGAACATGCACAGATTGCCCATAACAGTGGATCTGCGCATGTAAGAGTGAGGTATCCAGGGCGAAGAGACATACAAATATTGGTAACACTCTTGTATTGGTTCCGTAGTCGGCGGCAATCTGTAAGCACCAGATCCTGTACCAATACTCCGAGTCTCGTCTAGTACTTATAAAAAAAAACTACTAAGTAAGCCGTCCCGTCCCTCACCGTATGCAAAACACAAAAAATTAAATTCGTATGGCGTAACTGAAAAGCTTAATCTTCCGATCGGGTACGTCTTGGCCGTGTGGGAACCGCAGCGGAGCGCGACGGGCGTGGGCCCCGCGTCTAATTACTGCAGGTGCCCGGTCAGAGGTGATCGCGTACAGGACGAAAGTGATGCGACGAGGGAACATTTTGCCTCGAGGCACTTGAGTCAGACCCCATTTCTACTTTTGATAACTTTTTTAACATACTTTAAAAAGGAGGAAGGTTCACAATTCGACGGAATGATTTTTTGTATATATGTTACTCGATTTCTTCGCCAATTATAAATGGATTTTAATGATTCTTTTTTTGTTTAGTAGGCCATCATTCAAAGGTGGTCCCCTATAAATTTTGTCAAAACTGACACAGAGCTTTTTGAAAAAAAAATAACAAAAAAGAAATTGTTTTTTTTTTTTTTTATATCATAGGTAGCAGACGAGCAGGCGGATCACCTGATGGTAAGCAATTGCCGCCGCCCATAGATACCTGCAACACCAGTGGGGTCACAAGTGCGCTGCCAACCTTTTATCCCCTTCCCCCCGGTGGGCCTCCGGTACCCTCACTCACTAGGTGAAACACAGCACAGGAGCTGCTTCACGCCGGTTTTCTGTGAGGCAGTGGTATCACTCCGGTAGAGCCGGCCCATTCATGCCGAAGCGTGGCTCTCCCACAATTAATTACCAAACCAAATTCAATTGTGGCTGTAGTCTTGAAGTCGGTTTTTTTTTTTTCAAAAATTAATAATTTAAATATACGAGCGTCTTGCACATACAGAAACGAAGGTCTCGGTATGCAAGGAGATGCCAACGGTTTTAAAGTGGAGTAAAATATCAGCCTATATACTTTCACACTGCTGGGCAAGGCAAAGCCCTCCAGCATAGAAATCAAGTCATCGATACTGTAATAGGATTAAGTTTAATCACCACGCTTGCCTAATGCGGATTGGTAATCACTAACCCGAGTAATGTTAGAAAGATTCGAAACATCGGTACTTACGGCTATAGACTTTTTTTAATGTATCGATGCTTGGCCACAATCGCATTGATGGAAAGTGACAATGAGGTGTAAGATGACTCGCATTTGCCTAGAAAAAGCCTGTTTACTCTTGTTGTTAGAAATTTGAGGCTTTATTTAAATAATCTATTTAAGGAATCAAATCAAAAAACTAAGTTCAAATATAATAAGTATGTTTTTCACGATTTCACTCTAGTCACTCAAATGATAAACTCGAGGGGCATCACTAGGACGAATTACATGTCATTCCATGTGCACCTTATAATGAGGAAGCGACAGGATCCTGATGGGAAAGCTCGACAATTTCTTTGTTAAGCGGTCAGTAATGAATCTCGGGGGCAATCAAAGTTATATTAAGCAAGAGCTAATGGTGGAATAGGTTTCATTTTATATGTATCTTGCAGTTTGCGATTGTATCGAGGTAATAATTTAAAGCAAGTAATACTTAATGGCGTTGACTTCTTTGCTGTACCCATGTAAGCACTAAGCATACGCTATGGGTAGTTTGGAATTGGTAACACTTTGTTATGGAACTTTTTTTTTTTTTTTTATATTATAGGAAGGCAAACGAGCAAGCGGGTCACCTGATGGTAAGTGATCACCGCCGCCCATGGACATCAGCTACACCAGAAGGAGTGCAGATGCGTTGCCGGCCTTTTAGGAAGGTATAGGCTCAGGTAGGGAACTAATTTCATCTTTCGATAAATTTATAGCTATATTAGTGGCCCGCCCTCACTTATTTTCGGGATAGTAGTTCCACTGTCTACGAAAAGATGGCGCTGAACGTTGATTATATCACGCAAGTGTTTCGTGTTTTCGGTTTACCTATAAGGCGTGGAAAATTAGAATAACCTCTATAAATAGCATACAAGATGTACTTATAAATAAATAAATAAATTCAGTAATCCACACAACAGCATAATTTTTAAAATATGTCTTGTAATTTAAAAGACCCAAGCTAAAAGGTTTTAAAATATGCTTTGGTGCGTTTTGAAAAATTCGGTGACTTGTATCATCTTTGCTAAAGTTGACGAATGTCGAGTAGGGAACTATGTTCCTCCAGGGTTTCTTTTATTCCTCATCGGTTGAAACGAAGTCATATTTACTTTGCTTATATGTACTATAATAAGTAAGTAATACGAATAAAAAAACCTCGCAACAATCTAACAAGCAAGTTGCATATTTGCCTCCAGCTTTGAACAACAGTTGCATAGTAGGGCTTGCCTTTCTCATTGATCTAGTCATTACTAGAAACTTCGAAGATGGCTATCTGTAATTTGCATATTAGTTGCTGTTAACTTCTACCACGCCTACCTAATAATATGTTAGTTTGCATATACGAGTACGTACCACAGTCAAAGGTGGTCAAAGTAAAAAAGAGAACGTGTTTTCTCACAGAAGTGCCAAGAGTAAAAAGTAATTTGTTTTCAATAGAGCTTATTGAAAACGCGAGGTGTGATCGTATCGATTTATGTAAAGCTTATTGTAGAGTCGTAACTGTGGGACCGCGGTTGGCCCGCGCTTCCCGCTTCACTCGACTCTATTTTCATAATGTGGTTACCAATCGCATTAAGTGATTTGGTTAAAAAAACTTTAACTATGGTTTCACAGCGTCTGGGAATATTTTGAACTAATTTATTTATTCCAAAACGAATTTTGAGGTGTTTCAATTCTGACGATATAAAGGTGAAAAGTTTATCGTAATACTTTTGCTAATGATTCTTTGTTGTTTTAATTTTGTTTTACATAGAAATGATTGATTGCAAATTGATTGTGAGAGAGTTTGATTGTATATTCAAGTCATTTGCAATCAATCAAATGAAATCATTTTCGTCGCACACTTTATTATGAACTAGTTTAAATATCTACGTAGAAATTTAAGTTTGGAAATGATATCGGAAGGGTTTATACCTCTTCTTACTTGTTCAAGTTAGTGCCTTAGTGTGCGGGCAATTAATCTTTTTCAGAACCAACAGAAACTTTCAAACACAACACAGACATTTCTTCAGCTGATTATCATCTTAATTTCGTAAATTATGTATATTATCGTTGAATTATAATTGAGAACTAACGCCCCGCAGTCTAGTGGTGCCGGCTTCGAATCTCGGGTCGAGCAAAAGTATGTTTCGAATTTTTCGAACATAGCACGGGGTTGTGATCACATGCGGACGCATTAGGCAAACATGGTGATTAGGCCTATCCCTCATAGTGGCTTTGCTCTGCAGTGGGAGACTATATAGGCTGATACTTTACTTTACTTTTTCTAATTGAGAAATTCGTTACTTTTTTATACCAAATGCACATAATATGTGCCGTGCTGCACAAACTAACGGCGTATGGGTATAATCGTACAATGTAGAAATACAACCATTACGGTCACAGCCATTATCGTGTACCCGCGAAGCTTTCCTTTTCACCTATCGTACGTCATTCTCCGAACCATTACTCCTTACAAATCAAAACACACGTTTTTCTCAATTCTGTACTGGGTCCGGTTTCCTAAAGCGTTTGGCTGGTTCCCGCGGCGCCTGCGCAGCCGAGCGCTCGCCTCGAGACGATCGCCGTGAGAATCTTCACTGGTTGCGGTTCAGAGCTCTCAATACAACATTATATCATAAAAACCTCATACACACGTACACTATACATGTCAATAGTTGTGGCAGCGAAGATGTAATGTTATTTAACAAGTTGGTGGTTTCAAACGAAGTGTTATTGGAGACCAACAGATTTTATGTATATGGAAATGAGACAGTGTCGTTAAATGTGATGCGTGTTCGGGAAAATACATCTTCTATGATTGTAAGGTCAAGTTTGAGGTTAAATGATGGAGCGAGGTTACGTAACTACGAATACTCATTGAATTTGGCCGCAGTATTAGGAACGTTCATTTTTTTTGCATTGGAAAGACTTATTACCTGAGTTTCATGTTATTGGCCTGATAATAAGTTACTGACCAGTAGCGCTACCATGAGTTGACATCTAAAACTGACAGAACGTAAACTATTGCTCTGTCTCTTTCAAATGCATGAAACAATGAAAGCGACAAAGCGATAGTTTTCGATAGTGAGGATAGTATTTCAAACTTATGGTAAGACTACTGATAGCGCATTTGATAGTGACCCTGCCTCATACGTCAAAGATCGTGGGTTCGATCCCCACCCTGGACAAACATTCGTGTGATGAACACTTGTGTTGTTTCAGTGTCTCCGTGTAATATGATGTAGGTATTCGAATTAAAGTATTATATTTGTGTTTCCTCTGTTGTCTGATATCTGTAACACAAGTCCTTAATCTACACTTAGTACGGAGTCAGGTCAACGTATACGATGTTGTGTTTTTTTTTTCTTATGCCTTATGTGTTGTGACTATCTTATATCACATTAAATACCGCGAACTGGAATTACTGGGTACTGCGTCACGTTTAGGAACAACTGGGGCAGTAAATAATAATATTTATTACCTATCGTCGCTACCGGGAGAGACGTGTCTCAGTACTCACAGACGCGGTTTACGATTCCTTGTACAGCTATTAAATGAAATTATTTCCCTTAACGGTTCCAGTGACCGCAGGCACCTTGGTAGATCCTAGAAAATCTATAGTCGCTGAATTAGTATGAAATAGTTTGTGTATGGGAGGTCACGCGTCGGCATGGAAGAGCCGGCTTGATTGGCGTGATACCACAGGTTTTACTGAAAACTGGAGTGAAATCGCGCTTGCGCTTAATGAATCGAGAGTGCTGGACGTCCAATTCCGGGGAATTTTCGAGATTCGGAGGGGGATGGGAAAATGGTTAGCAGCGCACATTGTGACTCTAAACATTTTTGGGGTGTTTATGAGCGGTGGTATTTGTTTACCATTAGGTGATCCGTAAGCTCTTCTGCCATATATCATTTAAAAATGTAGGTATAAATGTAGCGTCTCGTAGTAATAATAATCTTAATTTCAGCTTAGGTGTCATTCCTGGTCGCTGTTTGTAGCTCATTTGGACCATGTGTTTAATTTAGTTAGCTGATCGTGTACTCTGTTTCTCACAATTATACAAATTCGACCCCCAAAATTAAGATAGGACTAAGGTTTTACATTTTTAGACTAGATACTGTAAATCGTAGGTCGATCCGGAGACCTATTTTTGAATTTTCGCTTCGTCCAAACAAAACTACTCGTTTTGCAAGTCACGTCGTCTCGTGAGTCGCATGATTCATAATTTTCCCTATTTTTGAAATCACTCGCTTAGTGTGTCGCCAATCTTGTCAAAGTATAGTCCTTTTCACGAAAAGAGTCCCCCGGATTTTTGATGAACTAAAATGACATGGCAGTCTACGTAATGAGTGGGAAAGAGATAGAAAGCCTATTTGTATGACAAGTGGCGCCGCTCCCAGGGGACTTTTTCGTAAAATGGACTTTATAGTGTTAACTCGTTAATATTTGACGTAAATGCGACCACTCGCCTAGCGGAAACGAGTGGTTTACACCACTCGTTGCAAATCGCTCGTTTTCGAATGATACAAAAATGCGGATGTCAAAAATCATGCGAGTCACACATTTTTTAGTGAGACGACAATTCAAAAATAGGTCTCCCGATCACCTTGTGGAAATTTGGCGAATGGTTACTATGTGTTTTTTCACTAATAAATGGACCGACGTTTTAATTGAAGTACCTACAAATAAGAGCGTACTATTACGGAGCGGGTCAGGAGAAGGTTTTTAAAAAATAAATTTATTATTGCTGGAAAGATTTAATGAATAGAAAGATGATTAAAGACAATAAGAAGATTAGCAATTTTGAAAGATGTATGTACGCGACGGAGGTCCAATCCAATCTAACTGTAAAGACGTGATTTTAGAATAATGGAAAGAATGATGATTATGCGTTTCCTATTGCATTGACGTCAATCGATGCAATGGGAAAGTCAGCGGTTTTATTTTATATGTTTACTAATGCATTACCCGATATAACAACCCCCCCGTTAAGATGAATCATTACATCTCAAATGATGTGATGAGGAATTTAAACTAACGCGGAGATTGGACTTACGTTTCGTCATAAACAATAATATCAATTACATTTTAATCAAGTAATAGAAAATAAACAATAGTAAAGTAAGTAAGAAATAGTAAGTAAGTAAGTCTAAGAATTAGAATTATATAATTAAGATAACAAAGAAAGTTAAAGATCAATTACCAGAGATGAGATTTGTTTAAGTTGAATTAAGTAAAATAGACTGATAAGTACAAAAGTAAGAAATAAGATAGATAGGTATTTATTGACATTATAATTCGTGATCTTTATTAAGATTTGTAAATACAAGATTTCTTTTAAGAGGACTTGGTGAGCTTACAATTGCCTCTTCTGATTTGATCTCATCTTTAACAACAACTAAAGATGCTGGATGACTTGATTTATTATTATTACACTGGTTAAATATTTGTATACAACAAGGCAACTTGTTATCACATAAGTTTTTACGACATTTTTTATAAAAGAGATAAGATAAAAATAATAGAATAGAAACTAAACTAAACGACATAGTATATGTAGTGCCATACTTCTCAAAGTGAGATGGACTTTCTAACTTATTTAATTCAGCTTCCATTTCTTTAAGATGGATGCTGGCATGTAACAAAGAATCAAGATTTCCAATATTTTTCAACTTAGAGTATGGGAGATTTGGAAACGTTTTATTTACTGTTTTATGATCACAACAATCATCTAATAAGATGTTAAAATTAGAGAAACATTAGTTACATTTCCGAGATAAGTTTCACCTACTGCGGTGAACTGTAAGGTTTTATGAAAAGCTTTACAAGTCTTGGGTAAGGTCAAGATACCAGTACCGAATAAGATCACATCTGTGTTGACGTCATTCTTATCACAGGTGATATGACATTTACCTGGCTCTGATTGTACAAACATCCAACGATTATGACTTAACTTATGAAATACGTTTATAGAACCGTGAATTAGCTTAGTTGCACATGTGTCCGGGAGCTTGCTTATCGCTTCACTAAGCAAGGTCGTTTCGCACGTAGGGTTGGCAATCACTGAAAACATATTCGAAAGCACACACACATAACACTTCTCACTGATTAACTTGCATTTGTCAATGTCCTTCACTATAGAGTAAAACATACGATCAGCTGTTATAGCTACATAAGAGTTAGTCGGTTCAATAAGGACGTATGTGTCAGGCTTGGTGACGTCATAGGGAACAGGAGAAGGTATTACGTTATATAAATTATATATTTGAGGTAAGACTAAAGGAATTCTTAAAATAAATATAATCTTATTTTCATGATAATAGCATACTAATTTGGAGATATCAGTTATCTCTTGAATATTTTGTAGAGTTAAGGATACGGGAAGATCATAATGGCTAGGCAACTTATTCCTATGCTTATCTAATTCATTATATAACTGATGAGGGCTAAGTACAGTCGGATGTAAGACATTTACTTTAGCGAATAAGATTGCATTATTAATATCATCGATATCGAAAGATAACGTTAAGATGATAGATTCTAAAGAATTAAATAATGAGCTAATCTGCGACTTAACCTCGAGTTTATCATTAGAGTTAGAAACAGTATCAAGAATTTTATGTATAAGTTGCATGTTCTCTAAGAGATGCTTCTCATTTTGGTCAACCTTACAAATAGAATTGTTAAAAGATGAAATAGTAGATTGAATCACGTGAATGTTATCTTTCATGAGATGAGCGAGATGTTTTTCATCCGTCTGTACATTCTTAATAGCCTTGGAATATTTTATTCCGTCTTCGGCGTCTAAGGTGCCGAAAAATGTTTTTAAGAGGGCTCCTCCTAGGTCAATTAGGCCTCTCTTAACACGCTTATGAGAACTATCATTATCTAATAAATACGAAACAGACGAAAACTTATTGACATTGGAAACATGTTGATTATTTAACGCGGAAAGAGAATTAGAGCAATCTGATTGTAACTTAGAAGACGTAAAGGAATTGCAATAGAGATTAATCTTTTGAAATAGAAATTCTACCTTATCTAAATTAGGTTGTATCTTACTAATATCTATAAAGTGACGACGTTCCAGTCGTTATTAGTAAATTTAACATCTAAGAGCTTATCAAAATAAAGGCCTGGACTACTAGTTATCTGCGTAACGTAATCCGATGCAGCGAGTGGCGACCCCGCCAATCTGAAATAGAACAGATAAGACTGATACACGATACTCTATTGTTACTAAGTACCTATGTTTACGTTATGCCGTGCCGTCACTGGCCGGTTTGATTTCGTCATAGTGATGACGTACGTGTTTCTTATTAACTAACACGGTGACTGTATGATTACCATTTAGTTTGATAATTTTAAATGGGCCTTTCCACACTGGTGATAAGGCTTTGTTTTGCTTGTGATGGCAACGAATATAAACCATATCACCGGCGTTATAAGTTATGGGCTTTGTACGCGAATCATAATAGGTTTTAGACTTTTCCTTAGAACTTTGTATATTTTGAAGAGCTTTCTGGCGACTATAATAAAGACGATGATTTAAAGCTCGGATATAATCACTATAGGTATTGTTATCAAGAGTATCGATACTAGATGGGAGATAAGGCTTAAAACCGAATAATAGTTCTAGCGGTGAGAACCCGGTTGTACTATGTACATTAGAATTATAGGCTATCATAGCGCTAGGAATGTAGAGGTCCCATGTGTTTTGATTTTCTCCTATATACGACCTTAGGTATTCCTTAAGTGTCGAGTGGCTGCGTTCGAGCGCGCCACATGTTTGAGGATGGTAAGGTGATGCGAAAATATGCTTTATGCTAAATAACTTTTCAAGTTGTTTAAATAAATCTGAGCAGAAATTTGTACCTTGATCCGTGATGATCATTTTAGGTATTCCCATGTGGGAGATGTAATTAACAAAGGCCTTGGCTGTTTCTTCAGCCGAACAGGACTGCATGGGATAAGCCTGAGAGAATTTAGTTAGATCATCTTGTACGGTAAGTAAAAATTTATATTTATATTCATAAGTTTCAGGAAGAGGACCGACAAGGTCGAGAAAAATCTTTTCATTAGGACGGGATGCTGTGGAAGTTATTATCATAGGAGCACGAGACGTTTGCCGTAAAGGCTTATTGATTTGGCATGAGCGGCAATTCTTAACGTAATCTTCGATTTCTTGCCGCATGTTTTTCCACCAGAATTGGGACTTTATTCGTTCGAGCATGCGAGTGACGCCGGGGTGACCAGCGACAGGTGAGTCATGATTATCTCTTAAGAATTTTCTTAACTTCGTCTGGAGTAGGATATTGAATACGATTATGATAGATATTTATTTTTATATGAGTATGATGAAATAAGAATGCTATAATATTATAAATTTTCGTAAATGATAATTTAGAGAAAGGATCAGTAAAATCTGATATAGCTACTTCCTTCTCCTCGGAGAACCAATATTTTACCATGTCTCGGTAATCTCGGAGAAGGTTAAATATATCTTTGTAAGACATTTCGTCGAAATGATTTAGCTTGACGAATAGATGTGTAAACACATGCTTATCATTGGAAGTTGAGTAGTAGGTGTAGAGTTCGCGCTCGATATCGCGAACGTCGGGATGTTCGGAGTCCTTGGTAGATGCATCTATGATGTCACTACAGTATGGGATAGACTCATCTAAGTCAACTGATGTAGGATACGCGATTAACTTAACTTTAGTTTTTAATAAGGACTCGTTATGTTCTTGGATTACGGTATCGTAAGATACATTAGATTGTCTAGAGATTTGAAGGAATTGTTCATATGTTTCAGAAATAGAAGGAAGATTATGGAGATCAAGATTATCATCAGGAGACGGCGCTGTAGGATCAGAAATAGGTAAGTCGGGGTTGTTAGCATCATCTAGGATGTTGACTGGGAATCGAGATAATGCGTCGGCGTTCGCATTTAATTTGCCCTTTTTATATACGATCTCATAGTCGTATTCCTCAAGTTTTAGGCGCCATCTTATGAGCCTAGAACCTGGGTCTTTGACGTTAAAAAGCCACACCAGAGGCTTATGATCGGTTACTATCTGGAATTTGCGACCGTATAAATAGGGACGGAAGTTCTTAACACCGAAAAGTATGGCTAACAACTCCTTTTCGATAGTTGAATAATTACCTTCGGCCTTATTAAGGGTCCGAGAGGCGTATGAAATGGGTTTGTCCTTGCCGATTTCTCCTTGAGATAGGACCGCGCCTACTGCGTAATTTGACGCGTCTGTGGTTAACAGGAACGGCTTACTAAAATCTGGATATTGGAGTAGTGGGGCCGTTGTTAACTTTTCTTTTAATAAGGAGAATGCACGTTCTTGATCATGCGACCATGAGAAAGTAGCGTCTTTCTTGAGAAGAGAAGTAAGAGGCTTCGTAATTTGAGAGAAGTTATTTATGAAACGGCGATAGTAGCCGACAAGACCGAGGAAAAGATTTAATATCTTTCGGATTCTTAGGAGTTGGGAATTCACTGACGGCTTTAGGTTTTTTCTGGATTTGGGCATACACCCTTGTCAGTGATGATATGACCCAGATAGGCGACTTCGCGTCGAAGAAATTCGCACTTATCGGGTTGGAGCTTAAGGTTGAACTTACGAAGTCTGTCGAATACTAATTTGAGTTTGGTCACGTGACTGGTGATGTCATGGCTGAAAATGATGATGTCATCTAAATAGATAAGGGCATGGAGACCTTGAAGGCCAGAAAGGGCGGTATTCATCATTTTTTGAAATGTGGAAGGAGCGTTCTTTAACCCAAAGGGCATTCTAGTGAATTCGTAATGGCCTGCGACGTCAGAATTCGTGTTGACAGTAAATCCTGTCTTTGGCGCGTCCTTGGGTGTCATCTTACACTGATGGAATCCTGATGCGAGATCAAGGGTACTAAAATACTTAGAGTGACCCAGCTGATCGAGAATATCAGTGATAAGTGGCAAAGGATAGGTCTCTGAGACCGTGACGTCGTTGAGGCGGCGGTAGTCTATAACAATACGCCATTTTTTCCTACCAGAGGCGTCCATCTTTTTAGGGACTACCCAAACTGGGGCATTCCAGGGTGACACTGAAGGTCGAATTATGTTTTGGTCCAACATCTTACGAATTTGGGAATCGACTTCGTCTTTATGACATTCGGGGAATCGGTACGATTTAACGTGAATGGGAGGTGCATCTCCTGTATTAATAGAATGCTCAATGGCGGTAGTATAAGATAAGGGCTCATCTTCTAGATGAAAGATATCTGTATACTCTGAACAACATTTTAAAAGTGCCTTTTCCTCCTCTATATTCAGATGAGAGCAGCGGATAAGATCGAGAACCCTTTGCGATCTGTGAGGTTTATATTCAGAAGTAATATTTATTTTACTTATAGACTCAGTGTTTGAACTGATTTCAAGAGGTGACGCTTCTACGTAATAATCTTTGATACGGACTTCAGAGTCAGTAGTGTTTAAAACGGTAATGTTTATCCGTTTGTTGGGCTTTATACTAACAATGCAATTAGCAATGTAAACACCGTCACTTAAGGTTTGATCTAGTACGAGAGCTTCATTGTTATGATAAGACTCGGGCGCGTAACCTGATATTGCGCATTCGATAACAGCCTCGGTGCGCGCGGGAATAATATAAGTCGGCTGATTATAAGTGATCACTAGGCTTTGTCCGAGAATGTTTAGTAATTTAGTGTTATAGTCAATACTTGTTTTAAAATAGCCTAAAAAGTCACTACCGATGATGCCATCGTAATCTAGACTGACGTCATCGTTAGTTACGTGAAATTTGTATGTATATGATTTATCTGATAATTGAAAATCCATTTGAATAGTACCTAATGTTTCGGAACATTGTTCGAGACTGTTAATTCCCTTGATTTTAACTATTTCACGAGATAACTTAAGCTCTTTATTTAAGCTTGAACGTTTGATGAGACTTATGCTTGCGCCCGTATCGATAAGAAACCTTAAGGTATTGGAAGAGAAGCTAGAATTAAGACATATGTGAGGTAGCGATATTTTCTTTAGAGGTAAGTTTATTTCATGTACCGATTCAAAACATTCGAGGTCGTTTGATAGTGATGTTGGCTGATTCGATTCTATGTTTTGGAATGCGAGTTCATTTTTACTCTTATTTAAGTGGCTCGATGCTTTTTGCGTTCGAGATGTAGAAGGGCTCAGAGGCTTCGATGCCTTCTGAGATGTAATAGGGCTCAGAGGCTGGGACGCCTTCTGAGATGTGATAGGGCTCAGAGGCTTCGACGCCTTCTGAGATGTATAGGGCTCAGAGGCTTCGACGCCTTCTGAGATGTAATAGGGCTCAGAGGCTGGGACGCCTTCTGAGATGTAGTAGGCTCAGAGGCTTCGACGCCTTCTGAGATGTAATAGGGCTCAGAGGCTGGGACGCCTTCTGAGATGTAGTAAGGCTCAGAGGCTTTCGATACCTTCTGAGATGTAATAGGGCTCAGAGGCTGGGACGCCTTCTGAGATGTAGTAGGGCTCAGAGGCTTCGACGCCTTCTGAGATGTAATAGGGCTCAGAGGCTGGGACGCCTTCTGAGATGTGATAGGGCTCAGAGGCTTCGACGCCTTCTGAGATGTAATAGGGCTCAGAGGCTGGGACGCCTTCTGAGATGTAGTAAGGCTCAGAGGTTTCGATACCTTCTGAGATGTAATAGGGCTCAGAGGCTGGGACGCCTTCTGAGATGTAGAAAGGCTCAGAGGTTTCGAAACCTTCTGAGATGTAATAGGGCTCATCGAAATAGAAACTCTCTTAGGAGCATGATGAGATGTGTTTATAGATTTAGAATAATATACACGTGTGCCTAAATTACTCGGAAAGCGACGGCACTGCTTCGAATTCCGATTAATTAGTTTAAATTATTATTGTTTTCAAATTCTACGGAATCATCGTTAGGTGTCGGTGACAGCGGAGCCGACAATTGCGGAGAATCGTAAGTAATATGATGCGCGTTAGCCGGCCTGTTTGAATTATTAAACCTTTCGTTATAATTATATTTTCTTTTACGGCATTCTGTAATATCATGCCCTTTAGCTTTGCAATACCTGCAGAAAACGTGGGACCGAGAATTGTCATTAGATATGGGTGCTGGCGGTCTACGATCTGGGAAACCACGTGGTGGTGTTGAACGTCTAATTTTAGAAAAACACTCGAACTCCGAATGCCCGGTTTTTCCACAGGTTTTGCATCTAGGTTTAGACACAGTTTTAAATAGGAGATTCTGGATCTTCTCCTCTTCGAGAGCGATGTTTATCGCATCATTTAAGGATTTGGGGCTACGACATCTAACATTATTACTGATGCGAGGATGAAGACCTAGGGTGAACGTGAATAACGCTAAATCCTCGGTCATTGCGATGCGACCGGAGAGATCTTTCTTTAAAGATTCCGAGTTGTAGATTTCTGCCTGGATGTCAGTGAGACATCCTTCAACTCTAAGCGCAAATTGGGAAACCGACTCATTGGGCTGCTGTTTGCACGACTGTAGATCTAGCAACAAATGATTGTAGTGTTTTCTTTCACCAAAATTTTGTTTTAAAAATAATTTAATCTGATTAAAATCATCGAAGATTTTATTCGAACACGCGATCTGGGCTTTTCCCTCGAGACGAGATAAAATATATTTTGTAAGTAAGGTTTTTTGGCTATGTGATGCTAGATCTAGAGCGTTTTGACAGTTTGTAAGAAAAGCGGTAAGCGTTTCGCGATCACCCTTGTAAGTTCCTATAAAGTTGCATAACACATTAATAGGGAATTGTTCGGATAAGGATAAGGATTCAGTTTTCTTAGGTTCGACCGACATTATGATTTACGAAAGGACGATTTATTAAAATAAGATAAGTAATTAAATATGATAAGGATCTCGGTAAGTATAAGGATTGAGATATTACTTTATAGTATTATCTATATATAGATGTAAGTTGTTATTATTTTTTTACAGATTAGAATTAGGATGGTATAACTTGTGTAATTAAAATAAGTATTTACTTATAGATATTACTTATAGGAAACTGCTTTTAATTACAGCTTTAAAAGATATAGAAATTAGGATGGGAATAGGAAGGTAAGCTTAACACATTAACGCGAGAAAATTGTAGCGATAACAGTGATAAAATATGTTTCACTTACAGGAATAGCACGATCAGGACGATCTTCATGTCAGGAAACTGGAGCGGCGGCGAAGAAGAGCAGCAGGGTGGCTGCGGCAGGACAGCTCACAGGGCACGCGCTTGCAGCGCGGCGGGACAGCTTGCAGCGGGAGTCTGCGCGCTCTCAGCGCGACGGAACAGCTCGCGGCGGCACGCGCTCTCAGCGCGGCGGAACAGCTTGCAGCGGCACGCGCTCTCAGCGCGGCGGGATAGCTTGCAGCGGCGACGCTCGGCGACCAGGCGGAGCGAAGCGGGGTGACACGTCACAGGAGACGGCCACGGAGACAGCGATGACGAGAGCGGCTCACGATGGGCGGCCGGATGTCAGGCTGGGCGGTGCTTGTCACGCACCAGCAGGATTCAGAGGAGGCGTCGGGATTCAGTCACGGACGCCGGAACTTGACGAAGCGCGGAAACACTCCGGAGACGGATTGGCTGAATAGTTTTTAGGTTCTCCTTTATTTCGCGACCCGTTATGGAATATCAGCGGAATGGTTACGGCTTATCAACGCTGATATCCCACTTCTGACACCACTATTACGGAGCGGGTCAGGAGAAGGTTTTTAAAAAATAAATTTATTATTGCTGGAAAGATTTAATGAATAGAAAGATGATTAAAGACAATAAGAAGATTAGCAATTTTGAAAGATGTATGTACGCGACGGAGGTCCAATCCAATCTAACTGTAAAGACGTGATTTTAGAATAATGGAAAGAATGATGATTATGCGTTTCCTATTGCATTGACGTCAATCGATGCAATGGGAAAGTCAGCGGTTTTATTTTATATAATTACTAATGCATTACCCGATATAACAGTACGCTTTTCATATACATGATCACCCACCCTTTTTGGGTTCGTTTTGTTTTGGACACTGCAATGGGAATGGTTTGTTGATACGTGTTTGCATATCAAGCAATCATTGTTACGTTTATGACACTAACTAAGGCACTCCGATCTTCATTTGCATTCTTTGTGGTATGATGTAATATCAAGCGACAATGCAGAGGGCGTTTCCTAGAGAATAGATTACATAAGCTATTGATTGGATGTAAGTATATAGATAGATACTCTTATTGTATACTTACAAAACAAAAACTTACAAAACTTTAAAAACACAAATAAATAAATAAATGCGCCAGACAATCACACCAATCAACCTGGTCTCAAACTATGGCAACCCTGTACTATGAGTACCAGATATGGATTCAGACCATATTACTAAGAGCGATCTCTATCAGACAACCCTCATTTAAAGATCTTCGTAGAATTAATTAAACGTTACCAACCATTCTGAGTAATTGCTAAATGAAGGCAATTGAATATACAAGTAGTCAATGTTTGATTTAACGGCGGACAAACGGTATAGTCGAACGGGAATCCCATAATGACAGCTCAGTCGTAAAGAACTAGACCTACAATTTCCGTCCACTTGCCAGAGTTGTGTAGAATAAGTTCTTGTCATTGGAAAATGTTATTTATTAAATATGTTCACGAATTATAGTCATATTAATCTGAAGCCTTAACGTAACACATAGTATAGAATAGAGTCTTCCTATGCATGTTTTGATCTTTTAAACACGCTGCCCGTTTTTTCATTAGAGTGATTCAAGAAGAAGGTTATGTTATTTCATCCTTACCTTTACCTTTATTCAGAACTACTAGTGGCCCACCCTCACTTAGTTTCGGGACATTAGTTCCCTTTTATACCGATAGATGGCGCTTGGCGTCAATTACATCACGCTACCGGTGAGTTTTGTCATTGTCCATAGAAGTTACCTCTTTATGTATAGTAAAGATTGAACCACACGGGATTGCCAGGTGTCCGGATAAAGCCTCCGCGGTACCCTCACTCTCTTCTAGTCCGTTTTCCTTGACACTGTGGTATCACTACGATCAAGCCGGCTCATTCATGCCGAAGCGTGGATCTCCCACGGTTAAATTCATTGTTACATCAATCTGCTCTAAGTTCCTATCGTAGGTTTAATCATCTAATAAATATTCCTCAATTTTATGACCATTATATACCTCGCCCAAAATAGGATGATACGATAAAAAGCAATCGGAAAACACTAAACCCGTCACGATTTATTTATCACACAGTAGGAGTGACTTTCTGATTACGATTTTTTAATAAAAAGGTAACAATAACGTATAGAGCGATGAAATCGTATATTACAATGTGATTGTGATCTTCGGTCTCCTTTAGTGATGTCACAACTTGTAAACTATCGATTTAGTTACTGTGACTAATATCGTTTTCTTAATTTTGATATGGGCACTTAACAACTTTTTGTGTGGGGCAATATTGAAATCCCTATTGGCGAATTCTTTCATACACCAAACCAGGGGGACAATTCTCGTGCATTAGCAATTTAAGTCGAATTAGAGGTTTATTTAGAAGAATGTAGCCAGTGTAATATCTTATAGCAAGTGAATTTACACATTTGCCGCCCCTAAACAATTTAAATAATGCCTTCCCATGTACCCCTTCTAAATAGTATTTTAGATGTACCTCGGAGACGCTGCCGCCCCCAGGCCGTGGCCTATAAGGCCTATTGACAAATCCGGGTCTGCATTATAGTATGTTTACTATAACGTCGTAAGACCCAAAAGCCTTTTAAAAGGCATAAAATAATTAATTGATTTTCCATTGTGTCTGCTGTCTGGGCCTTACATCGTTAAGATACTACGCGTTGCAAGTTTTTTTTTATGTGATAGGTAGCAGACGAGCAGGCGGATCACCTGATGGTAAGCAATTGCCGCCGCCCATGGACACTTGCAACACCAGTGGGGTTACAAGTGCACTGCCAGCCTTTTATCCCCTTTCCCCCCAGGGTAGGCCTCCGGTACCCTCACTCACTCGGCGAAACACAGCACAGGGGCTGCTTCACGCCGGTTTTCTGTGAGGCAGTGGTTTGTCGATAAGGAACACCTTATCGACAAAGCTGACTCTATCGATAGCCAAACTATGGAAACTCCGGCAGCCCTACGCGGGTACAGCCAGCGCAGCTGTACGAGCATTCCTTCACGCTCACTTTTCTAATCAGTGTGACGAGTTTTTGTTCACTCGTAGTTAGGAGGTTTCGATGGAGGACGGGAGATCAAATTGTCTTTGCGGTGCCTGTGTACTGCACTCGTAGCTGCAACATAGATGGTAAAACATGTTACACGTTTTTGCGTCAGTTATAGTTGAGAAGAAATCACAATAAGTTTTTTTTTACTGGAGGCGGCAAACGAGCAAGCGGGTCACCTGCTGGTATGTAATCACAGCTGCCCATAAACATCTGCGAGATCAGAGGGGTCACTGATGCGTTGCGGTATACGCTCTTCTTTTGAAGGTCGTAACGATCAAGATGATGAGAATGGAATGACAGTGATGAATTCATATTTTGTACAATAGAGAATATCTGCCTACTGTACCTATCTGTTGTAATGGTCTACTAAATCCTGAACAAAGTGCAATAAAACTATCATTGCACTTAAGTACTGCTTATTTATATAAATAAATAAAATAAAATAAATAAATTGAGACAACATCACATACATTGTCCTGGCCCCAAACTAAGGTTTTCCCTTGTACTATGGAAACCAGAAACAACGAAGGAACTACAAACACCCAGACCCAAGACAAATATCTGTTTCATCAACAAACAGTTGTCTTGATGCGGAAATCGAACCCGCGACCCTTGCGTCTCAACCGGCGCACAAACCACTACGCCAAATGGGTCGTCCATCAATCGTTTATCAATGCTTATTACAATTAAAGGACACGGACAAGTCACAAATTATGCATAAAAATCTCTCGAAATTTAATAGATTCGCCTATAGACACACGAAACTCCAGTGGAGTTCCAAGTTCTTTAAAATTACCTATAAAGTATATACACTGGACCAATTTTTGTGTATTGGGTAAAATCTCCCCGTACAACTTTGAATTTAAAATTAATTTTTGTGAGTGTATTATCACAACTTCGATCGACCTTTCAAATACCACTTAGAAGTTAAGAACTATCCATCAGGAACTGTCTTAGAAACTCTCCCCATTACCTTAACAATATCAAAGTCCATTAAACAATGGATTCGTTTTAGATCCCAAATTAAATGATCATTTGAACACATTACGGTCGTAAAATGCAAATGGACCACTCGGCCGGGCATATTAGGGTTGTTATGGAGCTCCGTAACCATAACCGAAACCATAACCGAAACTATAACCGAAACCATATCCGAAACTATATCCGAAATATAAAACTAAAGTATCTCTAACCGAATCTGATATGAAAGTTTCGGATAGTGGCAGAGATTGATCAAAACTTTTGATTCTTCTCGATAGAGCGGACTCACTCACTATCAAGCGGTGCGTTTATTTTGAATTTTTATTCGTAACGATTCTCAAAAAATCTAATACCTATCCGCAGCCATAACCGTAACTGATATAAATAAAATAAATAAATGCACACTACATCTTATACATTGACCTGACTCCGTACTAAGTAGCTTAAGCACTTGTGTTACAGATGCCAGACTACAGAGGAAACACAAATGAATACATAAATACTTGTATAACACCGAGACACTGAACAAACACAAGTGTTCATCACACGAATGTTTGTCCAGGTGGGGATCGAAACCACGACCTTTGGCGTATGAGGCATGTCACTACCAAATGCGCCATCCGGCCGGTCCCCATATCCGTGACCGAAATCTGTAACAACACTAGGGCGTAGTATGGGCGTTAACCTGTCCTCGCTGGACTAAAAGCTAAGATTGGAGGTTATAAATGTCGCTAAAGTTGGAAAACACTTCGCCGTGTGCGCCATCGAGTGCCGTTTAAAACGAACTTAAAAACCTTACACCACGAAGTATTACATGCACTAGAATCTATACTAATAATAACAAAGTTAATCTCTTCCTCGTCAACGTCAAGGCGGTCAACGTTATAGGTGAAGCGAAAACGCGAAATGCTTTCGCGATGTAATTGACACCCAGCGCCATCTATTGGTAATGGTCTAAGTTAAGTCACAAAACGAAATACGGGCGGGCCACTAAATAGATAGATAGATATTCTTTATTGCACAGAAATAGAATACATGAGTGAAACGCAATAGTACAATAAGGCGATCTTCTCGCTTGTAGCGAATAAATAGATGAATGTATTATTTGTTTAATTTGTTTAATTACCTGTAACAAAACCTACCATCCCCGCCATTGCAACAGCTCTCATTGCTGATACGGACATCTTGCAAGTGTTTCGTCTTTACCTACCTACCTATGAGCTTTATTGTGTTTTCTGAATTTACTTCTTTATAAGGAAATTGTCAAGATGGTTTCCGAACGTAATGAGGATATACGTCATACCCTGCGAGCAACCATCTTGATTACTTGGGGACTGACTCGAGTGCCATGTCGCGAACCCTGTCCGATGTGTTATATGTGATTAAATACGACGTGAATAAATTACTAAATAGGTACCTAATAGTGTTTACTTAATTAATGCCCTACATAATAGTGCTTTAAGAGATCAAGTAGAAGCTGAAATTGATAGATTAGAGAAATCAGGAATCCTTGAGAAAGTTGCATACTCCCAGTGGGGCACTCCGGTGGTACCTGTAATGAAACAAAATGGCAAGATACGATTATGCGCAGATTACAGAGCAACCCTAAACAAAAATAGAGAGAGTGACAATTATCCAATACCTAGAATAGAAGAGATCTTCTCAAAACTCAGCGGCGGGAAGTACTTCTGCACACTTGATATAAATCAAGCATACTTACACATGTTAACTAGTGAAGAAACAGCGGAGATGCAGACCATCTCTACATGCAAAGGCACTTACAAGGTAAAAAGGTTAATGTTCGGTGTGAAGGTGGCCCCGAACGTGTGGCAGCGTTACATGGATCAAACCTTGCAAGGAGTTGAAGGAGCTGCCTGTTTCTTCGACGACATTGCTTTACAAGCAGGTACATACATTCAATTATTACAAAGAATTAGAAAAGTTTTTGAGATTTTGCAAAAATGTGGATTACACCTTAATAAGAAGAAATGTCAATTTTCTCAAAATTCCGTCACTTACCTTGGACATACAATTAATGAAAATGGTTTACACCCTACTCAAGACAAAATAAATGACATTATAAATAGTCCACGTCCTACAGATGTATCATCCCTACGTACATTCTTGGGTATGATCAACTATTATCATCAGTTTATTCCCAATCTAGCGTCAAAACTAAACCCACTGTATAAACTACTTCAAAAAGATACAGAATTTAAATGGACTAAAGAATGCGAAGATTGTTTCATACAACTAAAGGAAGAAATTTGTAGTGAAAAAGTATTAATACCATTCCATGGAAATTTACCTGTAACTCTTGCCACAGATGCATCACCTACTGGATTTGGAGCTGTGTTATCACACACCATGCCGGACAAGACAGAGCGACCCATAGCATTTGCCTCAAGATCTTTAACTAAAGCAGAACAAGGATACAGCCAACTGGACAAAGAAGCTGCAGCCTTAATATGGGGTATGAAAAAGTTTTTTCAATATTGTTATGGAAGGAAGATTACACTGATTATTGACAACCAACCCTTAGCTAGAATATTACATCCAGAAAAAGCGACACCGGCAACTACAGCTATCAGACTGGTACATTATGCGAATTTTTTGGCTGGCTTTGACTATGACATAAAGTTACGGAAGACTACAGAACATGCGAACGCAGATTACTTTTCGAGAGCGACTAAACCGACGGGAGCGGCGATAGATCACCTCACAGATGATGATGCATTTTACCTCAATCAAATCTCAGTAATGCCAGTCTCATTGCAGGACATAAGGGAAGCTACTAAGAACGATCCAGACCTACAAAAACTGTACCTAAGCATACAAGCTGGCAGGAATGACACAAAACAACCATATGAATTTTCACTACAAAACAATTGCATCTTTTACGGCATAAGAATTGTCATACCCAAAGAACTACAACCCAAAATCTTAGAGGAACTTCATACAGCGCATATGGGGATTGTAAAAATGAAAGCATTGGCTAGAAGCTACGTATGGTGGAAGAATATTGATACTGATATTGAGCAGATGGTAAAAGAATGTAAGATGTGTTGCCAGATTCAGAAAAATCCTACTAAGGTACCAGTACATAGCTGGGAATCCCCTAAGGAACCATGGAGCCGAATTCACATAGATTACGCAGGACCATTTATGAACCATTATTTCCTTATTGTTGTAGACGCTTACACCAAGTGGCTAGAAGTCATACCAACTACATCTATTACATCAACATCTACAATAAGAATACTTAAGAAATTATACACCACTTTTGGCTTGCCAGTGACTCAGGTATCAGACAATGGCACACAGTTTCGATCAGGAGAAATGGTAAATTTTTGAAAGAAAATGGCATTCAAGCTAAGTACACTGCACCATTTCATCCATCCACAAATGGACAAGCAGAAAGATACGTTCAAACATTTAAGCAAAAATTGAGAGCAATGGCTAACGAAGAAGGATCACTACAGGACAAACTTCAAAAATTCTTGATGGCTTACAGAAAAACACCAAATAGCACTACAGGGTTAAGCCCAGCAGAAATGATGTTCAAGAGATTGTACAGAACAAGGATTGATGTAGTAAAAAGGGAAGACAAAGAAAAAGAATGCAAGAATGACAGTCTAAAAGTACATAAAGAATTTAAAGAAGGAGATAGAGTACAGATCAGAATGTATGACAGTAATAAATGGAAATTCGGGAACATAGTAAACAGGAAAGGGAAACTACATTACGAGGTAGAGGTAGATGGAAGAGTACACCATAGACATGTAGACCAAATAATAAAAACCTCATGCATGAGTAGAAACCAGTACTTGCCAGATACTTACCGCGTTAACCGGGGAACCGGGCAAGAGACAGTCATACCCACAGAGGAACAGCCTGAAAATAATGAAACTCCACAACCTATTCCCCTGCAGAGACAGGATTCATTGCCAAGAGAAGACTACATAAGTAATCCTATCAGCCTGAACGAGTCACACATCCCCAATCAAGTACCCATTACAGTGCAGGAAGCTATAGTCGTCCCCACCAGAGAGTCCACATCACCTCCGGGGATTGGTCTTCGTCGGTCCCAGAGAGTACGAAGGAAACCTGATCGATTAAATATATAATCTATCTATTCAGTAAGGTGGGAGAGACTGTCAAGATGGTTTCCGAACGTAATGAGGATATACGTCATACCCTGCGAGCAACCATCTTGATTACTTGGGGACTGACTCGAGTGCCATGTCGCGAACCCTTTCCGATGTGTTATATGTGATTAAATACGACGTGAATAAATTACTAAATAGGTACCTAATAGTGTTTACTTTAATTAATGCCCTACATAATAGAAATAGTATAGATAATAATGATAGTCATGTCCATGTTCCCGCTTAACCTAAAGTCAAATTATCATAGGCTTAAATCTATTTTCTTTTGGTTTCTTTTAATTAACTAACTACCACGAAATGTTTAACCCAAAATTTTAGATAGCAGTATTCACCACACACGCCGTGCTTGTTATTTCGTCTGATAAAGGAGGCCATATCTACCGGTCGGTTAGGTTCGAAAATAGGAAAAAGTTCCATAGCGCACAAAACCGGTCGGATTTGGAGAAACCTACTCTGTGGTCTATGGTCCAGTTCGACCGCGCATCACTTATGCAAATCGGTTACAAATAGTTGGAAAGACGCTTTATATGTTTATAAGCTAGTGATGTTCCTATGAATACCACTTAACTTCTTATAAAATTTAATAAAAAATATCTCTTTGAATATTTCCAAAAATGGCAATCAAGGGTGGATCCAGCAGAGGGGTTTCCGACAATTTATACACACTTTCTATAAACGCCAATCATTGTTACCTTCATCGTTGTAACGCCCTGACAGCAGACACAATGGAAAATCAATGGTTTTATGCCTTTTAAAAGGCTTATGGGCCTTACGACGTTATGATAATGAAGGTATTATCGGCGCATGAAAGAAACCAAAATGTACCTTACCTCTTTATTAAGTAATTCGTCTGTATGTACAATATTATTTAAATGCTGCTGCCCGTGAATTCGTTAACGTACTTAATATGAGTCGAGTGTTCGATAGATTCAAATTAATCGATTATCAAGCTTTTCACTCGAGTCTCGTCACTATAAGAGCTCGTGCCACCAATTTGAGGGCAGGACGATTTCGGATTACGTAGGCTTAAGTTGTGTAGGCCTTGTTATTTTATTATTATGGCGGAATTAAGATATACCGATCCGGTGTGGTCCAACGGTATCGAAATTTGACCTCAAACAATGTTAGAAATAGCTAGGACGGAGTGCAAAAAGTAGTGAATTATTATAAAGAAAGGTTTGGTGAAAATCCATGAGTTTTAACGTACAAAGAAGAGATACGAGTAGCTATGTGACAGCTCCCGGTCAGGTATTTGGGATGACTTAAAACTTAAATACTTCTATGAACCTCGTCTTTACAACTTGACAACTTCAAGGCAAACTAGTGACTAGATTATGTAGTATCTAACCGCGGAATACTCAAACACTTTGATGAGGACGGAAATGATGGCGTGCACCTACCTACGTACGACGGGCGGCATCATTTCCGTCGTCATCACACTTCTTGACAAATACGTACGTTGAGACAATAATTGGATTAAGCAGATCGTAAAGCAGGGGTGGAACATCTAACGCCTAACACTGGCCTTTAACATTTGTGAATAAGGCTTATTTTATTGTTTTCATTAAAAATGTGTACATATAGTTTTGTTAAGGATATTTTAAATACCTGTATACTTTTAACACTAGCTACCTAAACGACTATTCCATTTCTCAATTAAAGCTAAATTCCATTTCTCAAGCAAAACTGCCGGAACTGGCTTCTCCCTAAAAAGCAGAAGAATCTGCAAATGCGGATGCTAATTGAATGCATTTTCCCGTTGTCTGGTTGTCGTTAGCTGACGAAAGCCGATTAATTCGCTCGTTAATTCTGTTTTGTTTGAACATTTTGCGGGAACCGCGGTTTAGTCTATTTTATTGTTTAATCGGCGATATCGTGGGAGCCTTAGTCGCGTGTTATCCACCCCGATTAGGGTTGTCAGGCGTCCGGATAAAGCCGGGCATAATTAGGCTTTTTGGTTGCGTGATGGGCAATATTTCATGGTGTCTGGCCTAGTTTTTATGTGATAAGTGCCAGACGAGCAAGAAGGATTACCTGATGCTTAGCAATTTTGCCAAAGCCTTTAGACACTCGCAACACCTGCAGTGGAGTCACAAATGCGCTGTCAATATTTTAACAAACATCCTATCTATATTGGGCCTCCGGTAACCTCACTCATTCGCCGAAACACAGCTCAGACGCTGCTTTTTGTGTTGAAGGACTACGACGTGATTCTTTGGACCACCTCCGTCGTAGACGATGTGACGAGCCTGTTAGGAGCCAAATAAAACGGTTAATTAACCAATCTAGCTTTTCGTTTGTATGACCTAGCAACCCTAACCCAAAGGTGGCGCATGCTTCATAAGACGGGCATGCAAGTGGAAAGTTTAGTAATCTGGGAAATAATTAAGCGAACAATGGGGCCACTTACGAAGTAACGCTATTGGCTTGTAGTTTCCATGGTTGGATATGGTGTAGCCTACTTATGGTACAGGTGATGTTGTTAATTAAGAAATTAGTGCAAACGATTTTCCTAGGATAATTACCTTATAAGGTAGCTATTAATATAGTAATCTATGATATAAGGTACCCCCCTAGGTTATTCGCCGCAGTTAAGACTGAGTGAGATGTTCATTACTTAGAATAACATCAAACTTTCACAAAAGTACCTAACCTAACTACTTATAATATTATTTGAACCCTATATATAGTCTTATTTGTCTTTCTATCAAGTTAAGTAATGCGATATACCTCTTTTGATCAAATGAAAAATGTGCAAATGTAAGCGCCAGGCCATAAATCAAAGGCAACATCCCTAGTGCGCGTTTCGCTTCGAAAGCTCTGTAGGCGTTTATAAAACCTGCGCTTGCGCACCCGCGTTGTGAATGTGTCTCGGAGGTTTACAGCAACAACTATACGTTAAAACTGTAAAATAATATTTTGTTACTCATTTTGCTAGTGTGTTGTCTTTGTAGATGACTTGGCGATAGTGTTTTCTCTATAATAGGTGACATAGTACCTGTTGTATGTTAACATTAGAGTTCAAAATTGTTTAGATGGATCTGTACCATGAGTTCACTCGTAGTAAAAGAGTATGTTAACTCAGATAATTAATGAGAGGCATAAACTGCATCGCTCTTGTTAAATTGTAGGTATATAAAAAGTTCTTACTAATTACTTACTTGTATTTTTTGTTCGTCAAAGTTACTAAATTGTTATATGGCCTTTAAATTATGTTAAGGATTCAAACTTCATTCCTCACAAGCACCCTCATTGTCTTTACTTTTAACTGTGTCTTTCTGACCATAAAAGTTTGTACCTACAGTTCTAGTAACATAGGTACGGTATATCGAGTCCAAGTCCTGCTATATTTGGCCATGTGTTTAACGGTAAACGTCTTTTTGAGTGAAGTTAGCACTTCCTCTCGCCACAGAACTCGTTTCGTTTACTACAACTTACTATAAAGTCAATAACACGTAACGAACTTTAATTGAAAATCTATTTTGTCGTAAGCGAATAAGGTTTCTTCTAGCTTGAAGTTTGTAAGCTTCCAAAAAGCTCTACGCGTGAAAGAGATAGTGAATTATGATAGAGTGGGATGGAAGATGGACCGGTTATGACGTTGTGTTGTTGGGTAGATGGTATCTATCGAAATGTATAGAATATTAGAGCACGTGTGCCTCGAGTACAACTTCGTGGCTTTTTATTTTACGAGTAAAGAAAGTTACTCCACATTTCTACGAATGATCTGCTTATACAATTTCCGATAAGAGAATGTTGATAGTAACTTTTTGAATAGAACTCGTACGTGGAAGTTTAGATCAGTTTACAATAACAGGTGAAGTAACAATTGTAAATAAAGAAAGTTATACATTGATTGAACAAAGGCATATTTATCTCTTTTTCTGACTACCATTATTAAAACGTCTCATTGATAATTCAAAGTAATTTCCTTAAATTGCTCCACACCGGCAATCGAACCCCATCTTATTCCGCATCTCTACACGCAATCGGTACGTCAAGCTTTTTGCGCCATTATTCCAGTCGATTTTACTTTTATTTCTATTTACACAACCGTGTATTAAAATTCTTTAATAAGCTAATCTCTATCGGCAGCGATTACCACTATTTTTTAACCCAACAATAAGGAAGCTAAAAAGAGAATTATGGAATAAGCTTCCATCGTCCGCTTGACGCGAAGGCATAAAAACTTTTAAGCCTTTTTTGTCCACACAAAAGGCCGGGAGGGAAGCGTGAAATTCGTTTGTTATTCCCAAAATCACGACCAAGGGCATGTCAAAAAGGTTTATTAATTCTTTGACCTACATTTGTGAACAATCTTAGAAAAAAAACTTTGTAAATTAAAAGAGTTTTGAAAAGGGATTACAACTTCCCAATAAGTGTAAATATAAACAAAAGTAAAAAAACACAGTAGAGGTATAATCAGATCTTTGATATTTATTAGAATATTGTTTTCTTATTGTATTTTCATAAAATTATGTATGATTCCAGCAAACATGAACTAGGTATCCCGATTTCCCCAACATTTTAATTATTCAAAATCAATCGTTGTTACTTACGTAAATGTATAATCTCTTAACACATTTTCTTGTTTTTTTTTAAAGAATTGTTGAAAAACCTAAGCAATTGTTTTTCAAATTCTATTTTACATAAATGTATGTTCACCTTATTAATATTTATATCCAGTTACAAATCACACCGATAGCATGTAAGTTTAAAACTGACTAGTATCAACAACTCATATGTTTAGTGAACAATGAAATAGCTCGATTAGACAGTATAAACGATGTTAGGGATGATTAACTGCTGAGCGCACGGCACTTAACACGTTGCTTTAATTACATACTTCACTAGTCCCAGTTGCCTGGTGCTTATTACTGGAGGCGAGAGGTTTCTTATTATCTACACTATGTGCGTAGGGTTTTGTTGTGCAAGATGTTTAATATCTAGGGTTGTAAGTTATGAATGAATATTGAAAGGAAATGGCGTTAAAAGGTTGGTAGCGCACTTGTGACTCCGCTGGTGTTGGTATCATCAAGTAATACGTCTGCTTGTCTGCCACCTATTACTTAAAAAAAACGTTTCCATTATGACTATGATCCAAGAAACTTAATATGGTCAGTCAAAAGTTGTTTTGAAATATTGCAGATTTATGAGTTTTATTGTTAAGTTAAGTTTTGTTAACTCCTTATTTTATTGATTGGTCTGGAATGAATGAATATGCTTTTTATTGCACACAAAATTGAGGTATACAACATAAAACTTGATATAGGATGAATATAATTAATATTAATATAGAATCTGTTTTATTTCGATAACAATGTTAGAATTCTTGTTCGTCCAATAAACACTTGTATTGTTTCAGTGTTTGGATATAATATTTAATTAATTGTTTAAATATCTCTATGTAATAATTTTGATGACCCTACGTAAGCATCCCTTCAACACTGATAGTTCAGAGGAATTTGACTCATCACAAATAAGCGATGTTATGCCTTCATAATCTAAGGCTTCTCGGCTTGGGCTGTGACTCACATTTAAGGTATGCAACGAATATAATTGATTACTTAATTATCACGTAAATCGCTGCATAAGATTTGCCATAAGTGTTAGAAATATCTTAGTGATAATTTAACTTTGCAATCTGAATGGAATGTTTACATTTAGCGGAGTAATCGAGTTTTTGTTTCGATATTTCGAATAGCAGAGAATTAACGTAGTAATCTTCATCAGTTATTAAGTTCTTGTCGTCATGATTTTGATTAGTTCTTTCGTAGGTGAATTTGTATTTTCAATAGGGATAGGTAGGTAGGGTAGGCTTACCTACTAGTAAAAAATTAACAGTGTATTTGGGGACAACTCGACCAAAACAAACTCGCCCGCGAATTTCAAGATTTTTTGGCTGGGTGGTTACTGTTCTAACCTAACCAATATTTTTTCGTCCACCAGTCGAGTTTAGTTAGTATAATCATCACAAAAATATTGGTTAGGTTAGGTTAGACCAGCCAAAAAACCTCGAAATTTGCGGGCAAGTTTTTTTCGGGCGAGTTTTCCCCTAAGCCTTAACCGATAATTTTGATGATGTTGATATTTTGATGATTTAACACGCTAAAGGCGCTTTATTTGTGTTACCAATTTTGATGCATTTGGGTTAAAACGACAAAAAAATTACGGTGTATATTTAGATGGTTGGTAATGATCATACTCTTGTTCTCGTAATGAAAATGGCATTGTAAATGTAAATAATTATAACTTTAAGATACTTGATTTTCTCCATGGTAGATTTTTTATTACTCAGTGTAATGAACTTCAAGACGAGTTAGATCAAAATACGTTTACATACTAAAATTTTTATACCCTTTGATTCCGTGAAAACCTGTTAAAGTATAACATCACAGATGATAATCTAATAGTTACACCCACCATTACTTAATATAATTCGTAGTATAAAGTTAATCTCATTATAATTTTTGAGCCACCTCAATTTGGTGGATAAAAATAGACTTGAACCTCTGCCGGGATCGGATTTATCAACTTCTCACTTAACTAGACGCAACGTGTAATTGGGCCCCGGCAATTACGGAGGAATGAAAATAACTAATGCCACAGTATAGACTGTTAGGATGAGGCGATGGCTGTATGTAACTGTAAATGTGATTGAATATTTACTCAGGGGCGTAATCTTGAAAACTTAACATTGAAATTTAGAGATTTCATACATTCTTCCGTACAAATCTCTAATTCAACTCCAATGTCGCGTACACGAGAATCGCTTCCGTGCCAATTCTCGGTTTTCGCCTTCTATGTCGAGTCGACTTCATGGATCGCATATACCAATAGGAGAACAAGACATGGAATGTCGACTGTAACCTGAGTTCTTCTATTGGTTGTGCGTTCCATGTAGTCGGCTCGACACAGAAGGCGAAAGTCGAGAATTGGAGGCCAGCTCACCACTCGACTTTTAAGCTGAATAATATTATGCTTGCTTCTTCTCCTTCTTTGGATGCCTCTTCAATCTTGAGAGTCGTCCGCGAGTTTCTTGATCTTCTCTCTATCTTTTGCGAGATTGGATAATTAGGCTTGCTACGGTATCTTATGCGAAGAAAGACAATTTCAAAGATGATTGGACAAGCCTCACTGTTGCTTATATAATTGTGGTAATACTTAGACCAGTCCGGTTACTACCGTTTGGGTCATATCTTTAAGGCTGTAGGGCTAGTTTTTTCTCAAATATAATATGGTAAAGAATTTCTGAGACACTAGTCTGATTGCAAGATAAGGTTAAGCCATTTGTACCAACATCAGATAGCTCGGATTAAATCGTCTGATTTGGATTATCAAAGAAAATGGTTTATGTATTGCTTTAGACCAGTAATTATGTCTCGATCTTTGAGATAAGCGGGTAATGATTTATTCAACTAAGGAGCTATAATGGTATCGTAATTACCTAGATCATGTTGTAATAACTTCTGCTGATGCTAATTGAAATTATGAAAAAAATACTGTAAATAAATATATGAAGAGAATAAATAAATCTGCTCCTAAAGGTATTTCAGAATAAATTTGTTTACTCTACCAAAACGACTGTTTATATAAAAGTCCGTACAGAACACTAAATAGTAACATCAACATTTCTAGCGGGTTCAAAATGTAGTAGGACTCCTTACATCACGTGTATTAGTTTCCACGCAGGCTGTGTCGCAACTGTCGTAGTACCAGCGGCACTGAGGGCATGTTGTGCGCTTACGCATGGCACAAAGACTGTCCCTTTGTCTCTCCGCACGTGCGACCCTAGTACCTACTTGAGCCACAGAATACTTAACTTGAGCCGACGGTTCTAAAGGTATATCATAATAACGGGCGCTGACGCGAGAAAAGCGTGTCAAATACATAGCTTGTCAAGTACATTTAGTTTAAATGCAGTTCGCACTGAGCATGAAGTGTTAAAGGCCTTCTTTTAGAGGCGTCTATAGATATAGTATACTTAGATAACTTAACAGACAACCTTTTGGTAAAAGGTAACCACGAGGAACATGCATATAAATGGGGAGGATAGTTTGTACTATCCTATATAAGAATTTTTAAAAATTGTTTCTTCGAATATACGGCATGTATCTGTGAGCATTTACATCCCTTTTACCACGTCTTGTGCTAAGCATTCTGGACAACATTTGTTCTGTGACTGTTGTAAACTTGCATAAAAAAAATTCAACTCTCTATACAATGTTGGTCACGTTACTTGTTCATTTTACGTGTATATGAGGAGTAGATAAAAGGTGGGTTAAATGCGATAAATTATACTTAATCTAGAGCTAAGTGAAATTGGAACATCATATACAATTATTACATGTTTGGTTTTTAATGATTGTAGTTTTTCTTTAATCAACATTTCGAGTACGTTTACCTATAACTCCCACGTGCGGTTCAGATTATATCAGAATGTTG